>JAUZSU010167523.1:0-13382 GCA_034780255.1 Parotocinclus maculicauda | reverse complement strand
TTTGGAATAAGGCTGTAACGTAACAAAATGTGGAAAAAGTGAAGCACTGTGAATACTTTCCGGATGCACTGTACATTTATGTACATATATGTGGGTGTATATATAGGTAGCTGGTACATATCTGGTACCAAAGTAACATCCCCATGAATGCCAGAAACCAATTTTATGCGGTATGATACCACTGTCAGTTGTTTTAATGCTATAGCTAAAATTAAAAAAACTTGGGGGCATACATTTTTAAATCAACATAAACTGGGCAGTGCAGAATGAAACAAAGCAGTCTGGAAATTGTATTCCGAGTAGTTCGAGTGCAGAAAATCAGTTGGCCTTTTAATGACTTTTTAAAAAGTATACTTCAACATAATTGGTATTGAATTCTTCAGTTTGGACCAAATTTCTAGTGTGAATTTGCTCTCTTTAAATGCTTGTGCATAGATTTGGACCGCACTGTGAAAGACAGTGCTATAGAGATCACATAAGTGAAGGAGGACATAGGTTGGATGATGATGAGATGAAGAAGGAGAGAGTCAGTAGCTGGACAGAAAGGAAGTGGGAAAGATGTACGGGGAGCAGAGCTTAATATTCATTCTGAACGGCACACCACTTTTAAACAGCCCATCGATTAAACCGTGGATCAGAAGAGTCAACAACGTGGCTGTTCAACCATTCTACAGCCCCAACTCTCTTCTATCATTCCCTTTATCACTACTAATTCACTTTCTTTCTTCCCCTCTAATACAGGTCTACGCCTAGTGCATAATGAGTAGTCTTAGTCTATTAAACCTTATGAATTCCTTTTCCTCAGCACAAACTTCATCGTGTCTCATTAGTGCTAAGATTCAGTGTGATGGCCAGTACACTGCCGAGTTAGCATACTGTGCAGCAGGACATTTGCTCTACAGCTATATTGTGTTTTGCCAGCATTAAAGGGACTGTGTGTGTGTGTGTGTGTGTGTGTGTGTGTGTTTTAGTGTATCATCAAACAGAAAGCAAGCACTATGTGCCCCATTTCCAGCTCAGTTGTGTATTTTTAACTTTTGCTGTTGCATTTCCCAGCTACTTTTATACTGGTGGGCACAAAAGCAGAAAGACTTCAAGGCAGAGGCTGTAAAAATCCAATTTCATGGCTCTATTTAGGATGTGCCCTGTCTATGACGCACACCTGCTTCGTGAACCTACATCCACTTTCTCTAACGGTGAACATGCAGAACTAACTGAGAGTTCATTAGAGTAACGATGTGACCTTCTCGACTAATGAATGCTGTTTTTGTGTATAACAGAATGTCTGCATATGTGTGTGGGTGTGTGTGGGCCAGCCAGATTTATATTATGTTGTGGGGAGATTTAGAAATATCTGACAGGTTTTACCTTGCAGAGACAATTTCCAGGCACCCATAAAGGAAAATGATTTTTTTTGCATAAATTCTTTCTTTTTGAAAACTGAAAAGTAAAAACTTTTGCTTTAGGTTAGTGACATTAAGATTAATGTTCAGCCATAGCATTAATAAGCTACAGTGATCAATACGTCTATATGTCTCCAAAACATATGGTGTGTGTGTGTCTGATAGCCATTTCAAATACAATATGTTTAGAAACTAATGTGAATAATTGTTGTAAATTTACAATACATTGACAGCATTTAGCAGACACCCGTACTCAGAGTAATTTACAACTGATACAGTCTTAAAAGGTACAATTGAAGCAGTTGTTGGATATGGGCCCTGTCTAAAAACCAATTACAATAGACACTGGAGATCACCTGTGTGTTCATGGGTCTCCCCTCCATATTTATCAGAGATCACAGTAAACATTGTGGTCATATATGCCAACATCTGGCCATGTTTATCTGCTGCTGAAAATGGTCAGTTTCAATCACCCATGCAGACACAATTGATTGTGTTTGAGGAACGATGGGCTAGTAAGGGGACCATCCATGGAACAGTAACAGCAAATCCCATCCCATCCAGTTCACACTTCATGGAGCCCTATTGACACTGACAGTCAATAAAAAAAATAAAAGAATTTGAAAATATGAATAGATACCCATCTATACTTGTTCACATTTCACACTTAACATAGGTACACAATCTTCATATATCTTTTTTATATCTTCAATCATCACATATTTACCATTATCCTAACTGTACACATCTTCAGATTTAGAGTTGGATGGCAGCTCATGTGGCGCAGAGTTGCTAGAAACAACAGTTCCCCAGATCATGGGTTCAGACCCCAAACTAGCCTTGCCACCTCACAGCAAGAAGGTCCTTAGTTCAGTTCCCAGATAAAGCAACATGGATGCCCAAGTTTCAACACTGCCCAGTATGCATGGGTTGTGGGAAACTGGTCCATGGCTATGGATGCTAACGCTGGTAGGTGTAGAGTTTGTATCTAGAGTAGGTTGTTGAGGATTACTGTCAGAGGTATAGCCCTGGTTTAAGAAGGGTGGCCAGAGAAGAGTTGAAGAGTTTTTTTAGTCGTTGCGTATCCTCCCCAGTCCCTTTCTGATGGCTCCAGCCCACTCATGGGCACTGTTTGTGAGTAGTAAGTGCACAAAAGGTACAGTACCTTTCATAGGCCTCTTCTGGGAATGTTACTAGATTATGTCAAATGAACAATCCACATTACATCAGAAACACTGACTTTGCAGCTTCCATAAAAGCATTTAGGTTTCACATCTACTGAACTGAGAATAGAGAAGGGGTTTTGGCTCACATATTTTGTTCCTGGAAGCAATCCACCAATCAAAGCTGACAGCTGTTGCATCAGCCGTTGCAACGGTTGACTATGCTGTTGATTCTGCTCCTGCTGCATGGCCAGAATCACGTTCATGCACACAATCAAGGCCCACAGAGTCCTTAGGTGGGTGTGACACACTCACACCATGCTTATATGACTATGGCACAATTCAGTGATGAGCTCCGAGAGAGTATTCACAACAGGAATTCACAACATCTTGCAGACGTAGAGGAAAAAGTGAAATGTTAGAAACTTGCTCTCACAAACAAAGACGAGTAAGAGTTGCAAACACAGCAGAAGAGGTAAGATTCATGTGAGGTAATCTGACTATTTAGGGTATGCTGATGGGGAAAACCATCAGTTGATACAGATGAGGTTTACACACATGTAAATGCTTCCTTTTCATTCAGGGTAGCCGACATGGTGGTTATCTATGTTAGTGATTCAATTAAAAGAGATTAGGAAAAGGTAGGACACTTTTGCTTTTCTGTTTTCAAGTACAAAATGAAAATCTAATTTATATTACAATTATCTTGTTTAATCTATATTAATTTATGTATGTACAGTACATACACCAATAAGCCACAGCATTAAAATGACCTGTCTATTACTGTGCATGTCTCCCTGACACATCAAGGCTTGAACTCAACAAGACCTCTGTAAGTGTCCTGAGGTATCTGTGACCAAGGCATTAACAGCAGATAATTTAAGTCCTGTAAGTTGCCAGGTAGGGCCTTTGTGAACTGGACTTGTGTGTTGAGCACATCCCACAGATTGAGATTGAGATTGGGAAAAGCTGGTGGTGAAGTCAGTATATTCGTTGTCATATGCCATAGCTTTTTTGCAGTGTAACAGGGCACAGCGGAGAGAGGTCACTGTCATTAGGGAATACCATTGCTCAAAGGTATTCTAAATGTTGTTTGTGTAACATCCATATAAATGCCAGGACACAAGTATACCCAGTAGACCTTTTGCCCGGAGCAACACTGAACAAATGCTATTTACTGGCAGTGGTTTTAATGTTTTGGGTGATTAGTGTTAGGCATTTATTTACACATTGTGTGCTTTGAATTATGATCCAGTATTTATTTGAGACATAAATGTTAAATCATTGTGTCTGCTACAAATACCAATGCTGGAATGACAATGGCTTTTGTATTTCTAATGTACCATTTAAAAGTATCAAATTTGGTGCAACAGCTGCAACTTCTGAATAATTAATTTAATCTTCTAATTAAATCAACATGTACATTATTGTTGGACATTTATTCACATTTGTTGTGCCTTCATGCTTCAAGGTGCTTTTAAGCTATTCAGCTGAACTCTGCTAAAGGACTGCTGTAGCCTAGTGGTTAAGGTAATACCTGATGGTCCAGAGTTCAAATCTGACCTCTGCCAAGCTGCCAATGTTGGGTCCTTAAGCAAGGCCTTAACCGACCATTGCTTGAATTATAAGACTGTATCAGTCTGGATGGGAGCGACTGCTAAATGCCTTGAACGTAAATTTGATTTTTGAAAAATGCTGACCCCTCAGTCAATGGGCATGAGCAATACAGTGGTGCTGTGGTTATCCATGACTTACTGTGGGTACTCCGGTTTCCTCCTTCAGTTTCTCTAAAAATGTCCCAGTGACCCCCTGTTCAGGTGTGGTTCCTACCTAGCCCCCGTATATCCCCCAAAACAATGAAGGTGACAAGGTACACAGACAGACAGACACACACACACACACTGTGCTACAAATGGTGCACTGTATCCTACAAGTTAGAAATGTGCACTTTGATAGCAGTTGATGTTCAGCATTAGGAGGAAAGTGGTGCAGTATTTTCTGAAGAGCAGCACTCATATAAAGAAGACTTGCTGAGACAGAGGTCAGTTCTGGCTCAGTTGTTAAGGTACAGGATGCCCCATGCTACTGTTGAGCCATAATAAGTGTAAGTCACTTACACTTACAATAGTTTCCACATTTAGTAAATATAAATTCTGTATGTTTCTATATTTATATAAAAAATCCACAACATGTCCAAGCTCTCAAACAAATAAGAAAAAAGAAATCTTGGACAGCAATTTTTCTTATTTCAAAAGTGTTTTAAAATAAAATCACTAAATTGTAAACATGCTAACTCAAGAATCAAATCATAAATAAAGTCTTATTCCTCATGGAGTCAGAATTATAGGAGCCATGGTGAGTCATGAGCAAGAATCCTTAACAGGCAATGTGAAACCTGAACTTGCTGGAAGGCACCAATGGTTCTATAATCCAGGTCACTCCTTCCTGTTTGTTCTAACAAACTGCTGAGCACTGTGTGTTATAATAGTTACATATGTTTTTTACCATTTATTAATTCTGGAGTATTTTTTAAACATACTAGAATTGTTCAGTGAGTAATGGCTGGCTGAGAGTTAGATGGTGTTCACCTTTTCCATGAGTTGGCGGAGTTGCCTGCTGCGTGGATCTCGGTTACACATGTTCTGGGCTGGAGCCACCACCGTGCAGATACATTTCCCATCTGCATCCTGGGCTGAGCTGTAGATCTGCCAGCCCTCCTCAGGACTTGGGTACAGTGCCTACAGGAAGAGAGAGAGAAAATTTTGTGAAAATGCAAGAGAAATGAACCAAGAAAGGGCAAATAATGAAGAAAGGATGAAAGCTTGTGCTGCTGAGAGGCACAGCTTCTAATGAGTTTGGACACTAGGAGGAAATGGAGATGCTTGGAATCGATGCAGCTGCTCTTTGCACAGAGGGCAGATGAGGATGGATGCATCTATTAATCCTATTAGAAACTGTGTACACATATACCAATACACACACAGACGCACAAAGATAATATGTACATACATGTCAGCGAACAAACACAAAACAGAAAGAAAGCATTTACGCAATGAGATCATCGATGGATTGCACTGAAGGACACAGAGCTGCAAAAGGCATTGCTTACTGCTACTTTCTCTCCACTCAGCCAAACTGCCTCGCACGGCCCACACTCACTCCCCACTTCAGATTACACCATCTTAAGGGACAGGATGTCTATGTGATAGGAGTGCAAAGTAGGTACCACTCTGTGGGGTAGCAAAGCTTTCTGTCACATCTTATTACCACTGCCTGTTCAATACATCTCTCCACCTCCTGTGTTACCGCCATCACTTTGTTTTCAATCATCATATCCCCACAATTGCCAAAAGCAGAAATAAAAGAACTTAAACAAATCCTAATCCTGCCCAAATTTAGCTAAATTTATTTGATTACTCTTGATTGCTTTGGCTCAGACTGTTACAATGTTTGAGCATTTGGTTCACAATGTCTAACTAGAATTTCTAGTAAGATATGCAATTTTGCTTCATTAGGCAGATCACTCTTCATATTCTCATGCTTTTTACTGGTCTGGTGACAATTAATATCATAGTGTTTCTACAGTCAAGCCTTGTTATCTGAATGATATTTGACTATTCTGATACTTAAATATTCATATATGGTCCATGTTCATTCTAAATAAGTAACTAAATCTACTTTCAACAATGTCAAAGTTATATACATGTAGTACTTTCTGATCAGTCTTGCTGTATGCCAGTTACATGTAGCTTGGACAGGGCTGTGCCTCTCTAATAAGCAAGATCTTATTTATCATTTTCTAAAGCCTAATACTGATTGTGCAAGGTAAGAACCAACTCTAGACAGGGCACCAGTTCATCACAGGACACACAGTTGACCTAACATGTATTTGGAATGTGTAAGAAAACCAGACAGGCAGTGGCCAGGCCAGCACTTAAGCTTGGGTCTCTGGCACTGTCAGGGGACAACAATAATAATAATAATAATAATAATGAGTGAGATACAGTGCTGGTTGAGCCTAATGCTACAAAAAACATCCATTACCTCATAATTAAATACTGAATAACACAATAGTGGATGATGGTACAGTTGAAGAGATATAAGCCATTCAAAATGTTATCGATTTTCTTTAACTACTAGTGGGCTAGCAGATTAAATACCCCCCATATGGGATAGTAATTTGGGTAACAGTAGTAGTAGATATATGGGTCAGAAATCCATTTCTAATAACATGGAGCTTGGTACGCCCACCAATGCTCATGCCATCCCAAACCATGATTCCATCACCACCGTGGATTCTCCCATGTTCCTCGTTTATGCCAGATCAGGACACAATGATTGTCAGGCTGCCAACTGAACCGTGACTCATCAGAGAAGAGGACAGCTGACCGCTCATCACGGGTCCAATGACGATTCTCATCAGCTCACATTCCATGGGTTTTACGGTGTTCAGCAGATAACGGAATGCATACCATTGGTCACATTGGGTGTATACCCGTCTTCCAGTGGCAGCAAGAAATGCTGCATTTGCTCCTTCTTACCAATAAGGTCAAGTAGTGGTCATCTCTTGCTGTTGTGACATATGCCCTAGTGTTCATCATTCCATTCCAGTATCTTGAAAGTGATTTCACAGCTTTAAGACATCCTATGGCTCTACAAGCTTCACATTCAGAAAAATCGTGTTACAGAAGCATGGTTAAGGGATGGGAAATTGCAGGATGTGCACTTTCAAGATCAGGAAACGATCAGATACTTTTAGTCTTTTATATAATGCATTTTTACCAATTAAATAAAAGTTGTTTTGCCATGTCACATGCATTATAGAACAACTTTCTTTGACTTGTCATTAGCGTTTCTGATCTTTTTGTTTAATAAAAAATAAATCAAATGCTTCTTGTTTTAGCTCTTCATATTAATTTTGAAAAATCGCCTAGTTTTTGTGAGCAGTGTAGATAAAAGTTTTTCCATGTCATGGCTTGGCAGAACCTCAGAAAATTAATGCTATCAAAATTAGCTGTTATTAAATTAGATTTGAATTACAACTGTTAAATGATTATAGGATATGTAAAGGATAAATTATCACATTTTATAATGCTTTGATCATGGCTATTATTTTTATTTGATTTAACCTTAAAGAAACAGTTTTTTTATATTAGCACTATTTCCATATAAACAATTCACAAGCTGTTATTTTGTGTGCTAAGCGATAGAGAGTGTTAGTGGTTTTACAGATGGAAACGGCTGTTATGCAGTAACGGGCAAAGTATATGAGAAAGTGTTGAATTTGTTTACTGCACCAACAATTTGGTTCCCCAAAGGCTAACAGAGCTCTGTATAATATTAATATGTAGAGTGTATTGTATAGTGAATAGGGGACCATTTCAGATGCAGCCTATAATTACAGCTCGAAAATCTTCTAGAGTTCAAAGTGCACCCGACTTTTATCTTAATTACAGAAACTAGATTGTGTAATGTTGATCTGAAACCTACACATGGAGGCTACTCTCATTAGCAAAAAAAGACACGCAAATGCATTCAATGATGCAAGAACACTTCTAAATATTCCACACTAATGCCCTAGAGCTATTGGACTTAAATAATTTATAAGATCAACCCGAGCTTCTGGTGAGAGCGAACTTGTTACAGATATTACCCATATATATCTTATTACCACTGCCAATCCCCAAGCTCCAATTGCTTCATTTTCTATTCCTACAGTCTCTGTCTCTTTCTCTACTGTTTTTTTCTTCATTGTCTGCCCAGCCTTACCAGGTGCTGAAAATAGAAATCATTCAAAGGCCTCAAATGTATCAGATTCCAGCTCTGGCTATTGTTCATTCAAGGGCTACATGGATGTACATTGTTCTGCTTTTGTCCATATTCATGAGTCTGGCTCTACAGTGTTATATGGTAATTACAGGTTACTTATAATTAAACTTATTAGCCTTTTTTAAATATCTGCATCAGGATCCAACACTATCTACAAAACCTCCACACAAACCACATACCTAAATCATTTAAACGTCAGCTAACGGCAAATACAACCAAAATCACTTTACACAGGGAATAGTTGCATGATCTTCACAGTGGGTATGATTAAACTGAAATGGTGACCATCGACCCAGATGTCCAACCTGTGTAATTCAGACCTTACAAGCTGAGTTTGATATCCAAAGACCCTTGATTAGTATTATAACACACATGGATGATGAATGCTGAACACTCTGCCACAACTCTTCTGTGATGGAACATGACAGCGAAGTCTGACGTTGATGTTGAAAAGTAAGCCCTGCCTAATAAATTGCCTAATTAATATTCATATAATAAATATTGCTTCCTAAATAATGTATACATTAATTAAATATTCTGAATAACACCACTTCAAACACCAAGTAAGATTATGCTTCTTCTATCCTCGTTTTAGTCATTTGGCAGATGCTCTTATACAGAATAACTTACAATTTTACAGTCCAGTCAATTAAGGATTGCAAGGATGACAAGGACAGTGGCAAGTTTTGGTCGATGTGTCCAGGTCTTGGTTTGCCTCGATCTAGACTATGGCGGTTTTGACTACAACACTATGCTTAAGATAAGCTTATCAAACCAACAGAGCTATGGTGGCACATTGGTTAAGGTTCTGAACTATTGACGACAAGGATTCAATCCCAGCACTGTCGGTTTGGGTTCTTAAAACCAAGAATACTTGGTCTGTATGGTGTAAAATAGGATTATGGTGGTTTGGTGGTTAAGGTACTGGACTATGGACCAGAAACTCCAGGGTTCAAATCCCGCCTCTGCCACAGTTTGATCCATGAGCAAGGGTGTGAGTTAACCCACAATTGCTTGGATTGCAAGACTGTATTAATTGTTTCTCTGGATAAGGGCCTCTGCTAAATGACATAAATGTAAATGTAAACTGTAGCAGATGTCATTAAAAGGGGGTCAACTAAATATTAAGTTCTAAATTCCTTTATATAAGTGTTGTCCATTTCAAGCCAGTAGCTTAGATACCACCGATGGTGTGATTTTTACATACATCTATGAATGCATAAACCTTAGCTGGTCCAGCAGCACATGTAAATCAGCCCCACAATTATGTGTTTTTAAACAAAATTTTAAACTATTTATCATATTTTGTACAGATTAGCCCAATTCTCTAACAGCATTATATCTATTCTCCCTTTACTTTCTCTTGTTGCCCGTCAGTCCTTTGCCTCCTTGCACTCTTATCTCCCCTGTGATCTCTGTCTCCTCAAGAGCATATTAATTTGGGCATTCGAGGTTCCCTATTTTAAGACTCTCCACCTCCTAAAGTTAAACTTTATCTGAAATGGCACTGAAAATTAACAGTGTTTATATTTAGTACAAAGTTGTTATATTCTGTGCTTGTCCCACAGTATGGACTATATCATTTTCAGGTGCAGATGCCTGCAGTGCTTCTGAGACCCATACATTTACCATCATTTATCTTGTGCTATATTTTCTTAGGACTGAGACTTAAATTCAGTTTAGAATTAGCTCCTTGCCTTTTTCTGTATATCACAGTTGATACGTTTTACCTGTATATCACAGTTTACAGTTTTACCATATCAAATGGTTAAGTGCAATCCTCTGGTCTACACACCACATTGAGCGTTCCTATGGGAGAATTGCATCATTAGTGTAGGGGTCAAGGATATGGCCAAAAGTGGTTATCTCTGTTATTTCAGCCACACTCACTACTAATAGGCTGATAATATAAGGCATACAGGTATGGAATCTGGAATTGTATTGAATAGATTGTACTTCACCTCACTTGGATTTAGTCTCAATGTTGATCATCCATAGGGTTCAACCTCCACAAAGTCAGATCAAATTTCTAACCTGTCGTTCTAAAACAAAGTCTATAAAAATGATATGCCAACTATGACGGTGAACCTGGCTCAACTCAACCAGATTTCGGAATTTAAATGGAAACAGTGAGCCAAGGTTCATTAGCCAACATCATTGTCCATCCTTATATTCATGTTTCAAAATCTACTGAAACACTGTAGACTGAAAAGTGAATCCTGTTGAAGCTGTTACAGCATGGGGACAAACAACATAGTCGTAATCATGTTTTCGCATTTTATAATAAGGCATCTACAACCTTTAGTGTAAACTATATAGTTTATGTAATATTATAAGATACAAACACTACGTGCAATGGTTAATATGGGTTATGCAAAATTAAAGAGATGCTTATTTTTAAACAGTTTGAATTGAATTATGCAGTTACTACTTAAAAAGTATTTTGGAAAACTTTATATTTGAAAAAAGTAGCCTGGCTTGTTTATAAAAGTTGTTACATAAAATATAGCCCTGTATGCCTTTAAATTAGTGTTGGCATACTGCACACCTTCAGGTACCCGCATGGTACAGTCAGTCGTAGTAATGCACCTGGATTACAAATGTAGAAGGGAGGTGAACAGTGGCTTTGATTCCCACCCAGCACACTGCCTTTAACTCCACCGTTTGTGGATGTGTATCATGATATGAGCAAGGAACATTTATTAGAACCCTTGTTGATGCTTCTCAGGCTGTAAGGTTGTAGGTTACAAAGTCATCTCTAAAGAACTTCAACTCCACCAACCTACAGTCAGATAAATTGTGTACAAATGGAGGAAACGGAATACCATTGTTGCGATCTACTGTAGTCTAACGAGAAAATCACTCTAAGCGTAAAGTATGTAATAGCCTGCAAGCTACAAAGGAGCTGACTGTAACTTCTAAACAACTAAAGGCCTCCCTTACTTTTCCTAATGTTAATGTTCAGATGTTCACAGTCAGAAAACTCTGAACAACCAGGGTGTACATGGCAGGGTTGCACTGCTCTTTAAAAATAACCTTATTCCATCTGTGAACATGGTAGTGATGGTATCATGGTTTTTAACTGTGTTGCTGCTTCTTTGCCAGGCTTTAGGTATTATTTAAGCGGAAATATAGAACATTCTAAAGGGGTCATAAACTTTCAATGCCCTCTGTAAGCACATTATAAGCACATAATATAAATCCTAGCAATATCCAACAACAGAATGGACTGTGTATGCTGTGGTCAGTCACACAACATATGGCTTGTTCTTCTACGTGTTAGCTTTAATGGACAGCATGGGTGGCACCAGCCGAAAAATACTGGCATTTTGTTTATTTGCCATCAATAAGCACAATTCCCCTGCAGTCATTTGAATGAGGGCCTTGCTACATTGGCAGCAGTAGTCAGATGGGACTTGAACCTTAGCCATACATAATTACACAGACTGCATTAACAACCCAATGTCATTTTGGAGGTGAAAGCTGTACAAACGTCCTTTCTTTAGTTTGATAAAGACAAACAGACTAACAACATGGATTACTGGAACTGTGTCCTGTCTTATTATGAGAACAAGACAAACGTATTTGGTTCAGATGGTGTCCAGTGTGTGTGGTGGCAACCAGGTGAGGAGTACAAAGACAAGTGTGTCTTGCCTAATGTCAAGCATAGTGCTGGGAATGTTATTGTCTGGGGCTGCATGAGTACTGCTGGCTGTGGGGAGCTACAGTTCATTGAGGGAAACATGAATGCCATCATGTACTGTGACATACTAAAGCAGAGCATGAGCCACTCCCTCTGGAAACTGGGCAGCAGGGCAGTATTCCAACATGATAACAACCCCGATCACATCTCCAAGATAACCACTGACTTGCTGATAAGGGTGCTTGATTGGCCAAGCATGTCTCCAGATTGAGCATCTGTGGGGCATTCACAAATGGAAAATGGAGGAGCACAAGGTCTCTAACATCCACCAGCTGTATGTTTAGTTATTTTGAGGGCACAGAAAATGTACACTGTTATATAAGTATGTAGACTGACTACTTTGCATTGTATAGGGTGTCAATTCTTCCGTGTTGTCCCATGAAAGATATAATGAAGTAATTATAAAAATGTGAGAAATGTACTCACTTTTATGAGATACCGTATATAGTTAAAGCTCTAATGGTAGACTATTTTATTACACAGTAGCAGACATAAGTAACATTTAACTCCTTTCCCTGAGAAAACAAACAAAACATCTAATTTAACCAGTCATTCCCACTGGGGTCTACAGATGTTTCTGTCAGTCATAAAGAATTTGTATAGATGCTTTTGTAATAGATATTACAATGCATATCAGAGCAGTCTTGCTGGGAAATAGACATCACCCAATGAGAGTTCAATGAAAGTATCATAACTTAAGAAGTTCTGCATAACGTAAAAAAACAATCAATCATCACAATTAAAACAACTCTATGTTAGGGTTCCTACCTTCTCTCGGATCGTTCGGCCGTCTCGCCGGTCGCCATTACAGAGCCATCGGTGGAACGGCCTTATATCCACTGTCTCATTATGTCCCGATCCCGAACAGCTGAATTATGGCCTATAAAGGCGTGGTGTTAAGCGTGGTTTGGGGCCGGGACATCGTGGTTCTACCGGGGTTCCATCTCCGTCCGGTGCGCGCGTTTCACCAATGGCGCCCGTGCGCCCAACCGTGTGCGCTAGAGATAGCTGGTGAGATCCGAGGGCATTTAGAGCCGAAGGATCGGTACGGGCGGGTAACCCCCTGGAGGTATTTAGTTATGTAGGGGCACTTTTGAGGGTTTTCCCGTTCTGCACTCGCACGCTCCTCGCTCAATCCGCGGTCACACGCGGTTCGGTCCTCGCGGCCTACTTAGCCTCACTTCAGCCAGGTATTGGCTCTGAATAAGACAATCCCGGTCTGACTTCTTTGTTTTAGAGCTCGCGCTCGCCCTCTCGCGTTTGGGAGCGTCTCGCGATCTCTTC
>JAUZSU010167512.1:0-13382 GCA_034780255.1 Parotocinclus maculicauda | reverse complement strand
AATTGTCATTGACTTGTGCATGTATGACTGGTCTTGGAATGAACTTGTGTATGGATCTAACCTTGTGCGTGTTGCTGTATGGCTACTGATGCCGATAAGTGACGTTGAAGAAGCCAAATAAATAAATACTAAGTTTTTAAAAATGCAATACTAAGTTGTATGACTTTGAAGTTACACTACACTTAGAGTTGTTATTAATTTCCATGTTAACTAGCTAGCTGAGGTTGAAAATATGCCAACCTTTAAGTGCTTTTCTAAGTTTTACAGGAATTTCCCTGGGGGCTGAGACAGGTGAAGCAGACTTTTGAAAATGAAGGAATTAAGCAAAAAAAATGAGTCAGCAGTTTTTGTTATGTAGACCAAGTCAGCTTGTATGTGGTGATTAATCAAATCATCAAAACATTTTTGATGATGACATTTAAGAGAACAACGTGTCAATATCTTCAATTGCCAGAGGTGGAATACAAACCAAAGTTGGTACGTTTCATGTCTGGTTGAAGAGTCTCCTCAGCACCATGCTCCGAATCGATCCTGGCAAGGAGTCTTTCTGCTGAGTCCCATTCTGTTTCAACTGTTTCTGTCTTCCACCAAAAGAGGATTTTTCTTTCTTGGTTTTAGAATTCCTCAATGTCAGGAAGCTAAGCATATGTGAAAAGTCTCATAGCAATGCTTAAAAGTAGAAACACTTGAAATAGATAGAAAATAAAAGACGTTTTTATAAAGCTCTTTTTTTTAACAACAGAGCATTGTCTCAAAGCAGCTTCTAGGCTTAAAGCCCTAATTAAGCATGGCATGACCCAACCTCCTTGACAGTCAACATGCCATATGTAAGAATTAAGCTCATGTTACCTAATTAATAAGTATTTACCTGAGTAGAGTGCTTAATAATACGTAATATGTACTTAATTACTTTCCATCACTGCTTCTAAGGCTCATGAAATATGAGTCCCATATTAATTTTTTAATTCTGTGCTTTCCTTTTCTATTGCTTAAAAAACTTTAAGCCCCGTTTTCAGCTATCCTTGTCCACTGTATAGGTGATTTGTATTACAGATATTTGTCCCATCCTGCTACATGTTGAAGCTGTTAGACTTAATGCCATGACTTTTTGCCACTGAGACATTTTGAAAAGCAAGCAAGGCCAGTGCATAGTGGACAATTTATAAGCACAGTCTGCGAATCAGAAAAGTTGAACTACAAATAATGTTTGAGCCTAAAGAGAATGTAAGCCTGTTGTGTAGTCTCATCCTTAGGAGAATGGATTTGCCATTGGAGCCTGGTTCCTCTCAAGGTTTCTTATTTTAATTTGTCCATACCACTGGCTGCTCATTCCTAGAGCTAGACTTTGTAAGAGCTAGACTTAGCTTTGTAAAGCTGCTATAAAGTCCAATGTGCTATAAAATTAATTAAGCCTAAATAGATTGAAATTGATACACATACTGTGTTGCAGCTACTAGCAAAAATCTCATATGTATTGTTTGCTCCATCCCTAGCTGGGAACACAAAGGATGACTGAGGTTTTGCCTCATTTTGATTCAATAGACCCATGTTCTTTACCTCCACCATTTGTGGGCTCCGTATAATGTTTGTTCCTATTATGGGCATCAGCTTTTGTGGGTTCCTTGTACACTACAGCCATCTGAAGCAAGGTGTTGTATAACCGTGTAGCACAACAGGGGATGGGGAATGCTCAAACAGCCCTCATACCCCAAACGAGGAGCCTGTGCTTTGCAAAAGGGTGGCCCACCAACTCCATCTCCATTTGAAAAACCTGGCATTGAAAACGAGGGGCTCACCACCCAGCTTGTGCAGGAGGAGGAGGCTTACATTAGGCAGTCATACAGAGGAGGGAAAAATCAGTGCGGGGAGCAAACAAAAGCTAAAGTGGAGCCTACACAGATGAGTCGTGACTCCAGCATGAAACAGCTGTAGGAGTTGTCGGACTACTCTTGTGGCACCATTGCGTAACAAACTGGGAGGCCATAATCATGATGGACACAGGTCAGTTTTCCTCCGGCATATTCAGCCTCTTACAGGAACTCCTCTCTGAGAGCTATTTCACTAAGTGCATTTGAATTTGGCACTCACTGAATTTAACACCCCCGCTGTGTGCGTGTGCGCGCGTTTGTGTGTGCGCATGTGTGTGTGCGTTTTTTTGTCTTTTTGTCTTCTAAAAAACCAAAAGAGTCAAAAATATTTATGGTTTGGTGTAGGTGTAGCATTTATTAGCTAGGGTACTCGTTATGTCAATGGAAGGTCCTAACAATCATGGAAAGACGAGCTTGATTGATTGAGTGATTGAAAGCTGGTTTAAATATTTCATACTTTAAAACAAAATTTCTATGTCACAAAATGTATAGACTCATCCTTATATTTTGAGAAGAATAGATTCTGCATGTGAGCTTGGTTCTTTACGATGCATCTTGGGAGATTTTTATTTCCGCTGTTTCATCTGCTTGCTTCAGAGGCTTTTAGAAAGCTGCTCTGCAACAATTTCTGATGCTAAAGGTGCTATACAGGTATGAGTCGTGTGTGTGTGTGTGTTACTGGTTGTGTGATTACTTTCTTGTCAGCTACAGACTGTTATAACACGGTTGATGTATTTGGAGCCTTTTTTGTGCAAGTAACTTGTGTTTTCTTAGATGACATTAAACTACTTATTTGTAACAAGATCTAAATGGAGTTTATAAGCGTATGTTCCTGTCCTATTGTAAGGAGGTGGCTTGAGATGTACTGTAGTCACATATTAAACAAATGAACGTGTTAATGCATCAAACCTGCCGAGATGCAACTGACTGCCAAGACCCACCCAATACTTGTATGACAGCAAATGTCATGTATGACCTCAAACTGGCTCAAACTGTCCAAACTGGCTCCCATCACTTTGCTCGCTTGTGGCCAAATTGATTTATTGGCTTGTGATCGCTACATTGAATGTTACTGCTCTATTAATCATGTTTAATTGCCTTCTGAACATTTACTCCCTAAAATAAAGCCTTCCTATTAATTTAAGGAAATTGGAAGAGATTCTGTAATATCCCATTTTATGTATCACTATTTAAAATACAAACTAAACAAACACAGGAATGGACGGTTTGATGTTATGAGCTGATTTACATATTATGTGTGATACATTGGATAGATCGGATTTCGATCAGGAACAGGATCTGGCTGACTGGATAGAGATTTGACAATGAAGTATAAATGTATTAAAGTCCATATACAAACTGGAGACAAGATGCCCTTGGATGTTTCTGCCCTTGCATCCAGAGTTGTCAGGTGGGCCCCGACTGGCCGTGACCCCGTATGAATTAAGCAGAAGATAATGAATGGATGGTTAGCATCAAAATAAATGTTCAGTTCAAGATGGTCAACACTCAAAACACAAGTGAAGGTGCAAATTACAACAGGTACCATTCCTTTTTAAGGCACTCAAAATGAAATGACATCCATTTCAAAGTAGACAAATCCAGACAGTTTTGAAAGGGCTCAGGACGTCCTCTATGAAGCAAAATCTTCTTAAGATGACACCCTCCCTTCCCCAATATGTATCAAATAGCAAAAGGGTTATTTCTTTATAATGCATGTTTCTCACTTGGAAACGATTACTACTGTTACAACGTTAATCTGAACTGTAGCATGGAGCTGTGCTGAGAAGTCCTCTGCTGTTTGTGGATGATAACAAGGTACTTGTGCAGTGAGTGACGGGGCTACTGTTTTCACAGAAGGGATCGCAGTAGGGCAGAGCCTCCCTCCTTGCACAAGGCCCCTCCGGCTTTACTATTATGTTCAACAAAGAAGCAGCTCCACAGAAGCAATGACAACATTTCGCCAGAACTGCTGGCCTTCACCATCTGAGAAATAAAGAGAGAAATGTGGACTGTTAACCTGTGGTTTTGTTCTCAAGGTTAGTAGATAAAGGCAAAGCTGTTTCACACAGGTTTTTAATCTTGCATCCCCAGCGCAAAATTGACAAGGTCACAGCAAGTGTTTTTAAAGGTTGTTGTGTGGGTGGTAAGTGTTCTGTGTGGAGTCGGCATGTAAAGCTCTGGCCATTCCTGCTTAAAGGGCACGTTCACTGGAAAAAAAAAGAGGAAGCGTCACATGAACGAAAGTGTAATTCATAAACTAAAGTGGATCAGGAAAGCACTGAAAGACTGAAATCCAGAAAGTCCCAGAAGTCTTTGGCTTTTTCTTAAGCAACATCCTAGCCATAATACCTTCAGATGTGAGATAAAGCCTGCTCAGTAAGGATGGTTGGCTCTCTTGCATTCTTCTGGTGTGGACCACAGTTGGTGAAGTGACTGGGCTTTGTAACACAACCTATATACATTACTGTGAAAAAGGCATTCAAAATTGTATTGCTTATTTTCTTATTCATTTTATAAGATGTTGTGGTCACTGCACTTTCTACAATTACAGACTGTAGTCCACTTGTCCATCTCTACATACTTTGTTAGGATCTCCAGAGAACCAGCACAGATCAAGTACTAGAAAAAAAATATAAATAGAAAATTTAATTACGAGAGATTTCGTTAAGGGGGGGGGCAGTTTTTACTGTTCAAGAACATTATTACTCTATATTAAGTGGAGCGAGCATTTGGAGCAAGCATTTGGACCAAGCAGAAAGCGGCTGCTTATGCTGGTGTTTCTCTCTCAACTGCCCACAAGCTCATCAATTGGCTCTGCCGTTTCTTGCTAACGTGTGGTTGACCTTCCCCGCTGTCACTCCATGTTTGCGTGTGGATTTGCCAAACCAGTGTTTTGCAAGTTAGTTGGTCTTGGTCAGGAGTCAGTGTTCACCTGCCACTGTAAGTTGTTAACATGTTCAGTGTTTGTTTTGCCTGGGTCACATCCACTAGACAGATTGTATTTTATTAGACAGGTTTTACATTAATATTTGAATGTGTGTGTGTGTCTGTGTGTCTGTGTCTGTGTGTCTGTGTGTCTGTGTCTGTGTGTCTGTGTCTGTGTCTGTGTGTCTGTCTTTGTGTCTGTCTTTGTGTCTGTCTGTGTGTCTGTCTGTGTGTGTGGTAATTAGGCCCAGCCAGGCACAATGTCTAACAGAGAAAAACTGACACAAGAGACTTCTTTCGACGTCAAAGTAAAGTGTAAGTTACTCAAAGGAACACATTACACCCCGATCCTCTGGAACTCCTTCCCCTCATCCATCAGGAACTCATACTCACCCCCTTCCCCCTTCAAAAACATGCTCAAAACTCACCTTTTTAAACTGGCCTACAACACCTAAACCCCAACACAACTGACATCTCAGACACCTTTCACTTATTATTATTATTATTATTATTATTATTATTATCTGTAGTAGTAGTAGTGGGATTAAATTTTTTTATTTACTTTTATGATAAACTTTGCAATTTATATGTTTCTGTTACTGTGTATGTATTTGTTTTATTCTTTTTATTGAAAAAGAATGAGAAAAATAAAAGTTTTATTGAAAGCACAGACAACTAAAATGTATTATTATTATTATTATTATTATTATTATTATTATTATTACTGTAGAAATACATTTTCAAACCTAATACAATAATAAAACACCACAGATATGACGGTACAATAGGTCAAAGCCGTAACAGTTTCGACCTGGAATTATTACAATGCTGTAACAGTTTTGACCTGAAATTATTACAACGCTGTAACAGTTTTGACCGTGGAGTTATTGTGTTCCTTATTTCACTCATCCCTGCCGAGGATAAAAAATCAACTGGAGTTCTGACGACACCAAGTAGCATTTATATGTAAATATAAACCCATAGGTACTCCGCTGTCTGCTGCTGTTTTACTTTTCCATTTACTCCCTAAGCATTTTGTTTCTCTTTTTTCTCGGTGTAATCAGTTGTGCTTTCCAGGCTGAACGTGGGTGTTGCATTGGCTATGTACCCAAAGTTCCACTGACTTTCATCCTCATGGCTGCTTTGTGAAGGTTTTTTTTAGTAGACGCTCTGGTAAAAGGCCACGGCACAGCGCTGGTACAGTAGATGTATAATGTGGGGTGGCCTCCGTCAGCATTGCTCTGGGTCTCCTCTGTCATTTCCTCACCACCAGCACTCCCACTGAGCAGATGACACACTGCTGGACCTCTCTTATCTGCGCCATAACTAGGGTGGAGTATGTGGAGGGACTGTGCTGTACACTCCACAACAACTGAATTAAATATATGTGGCTGAATATCTGTACCTTCATTGTGTTATGTTCATAATCTCACTGCTATATTTATTTAATCCAAAATACATTGATTTAGCTGAGCCCCGACGATGATTTAACAATATGTACACCCATTTATTGTGGCATTAAGTGGATGCCCTTAACCAGAGCGACTTACTACTGATACAGTCTTAGAATTCAAGCAATTGTGGGTTAAGAATAATGCTCAAGGACCCAACTGTGGCAGCTTGGCAGAGGTGGGGTTTGAACCCTGGACTTTCTGGTCCAGTGCCCAGTACCTTAGGTAAGTGAAAGAAACAAGAGGGAATAGAAAACTAACCAACTAAAACCTTTAAGCCAAAAAACAACCAAACAACTAAGACAAATAAAAACAATGGATTGGCTAGAAAAAAACAATTATAAATTACTACAAAGACAATAACAAAATCATCATAAGACATCATGGAAAACCCACTATTTAAGTCATTTATTCATCTCTAGTAACTGCTTTATCCTAGTAAAGTGTATCTAGAGCCTATTCTAAGAGCACAGCAAGCATAAACCCCAGACAGCTCACAGTTCCATCCCAGAATGTCATAAAATCGCACCTATGGGCAATTAAAAGTGTTGCCCAGGAGGTCAGGATCAAACCTAGGCCACTGGAACTTTGACTGTACCTGCTGTGCCACAATGCTGCTTTAGACACCTTTTAAATCTTCTAAGTTTATTAATTTTAATGAATGTGGTATGAAGAGGAATTGTACTCATTAAGCCTCATTAATGTGTAAACAATATCATTCCAGGTCGAAACTGTTACAGCATTGACCTATTGTACCATCACATCTGTGGTGTTTTATTAATGTATTAGCTTTGAAAATTTTGGTCTAAGCAAAAAATGAATTTCCATATTATTTGGTCCAGCATAGACAGATCACAAGTGTTAAGCATAAATTTGTATAAAATTGTAATAAGTGGAATCTGTTATACCATACCACCTGTGGGATTGCATTAAGATTTAAATGTTTTTATATGTTCAAATCCATAATTTAAATGTATTATGATGGTTGAGAGACGGATTATTGTTCTGTCAGGTGTTACCTGAGTATTTTAATAGAGTGCATTACAAAAGACCAAAGGCGTTATGAAATTTAAGTCCTTTGTTACTGTACTTAAGTATTAATTTTAGGTAACTGTACTTTACTTGATTATTTATGTAATGTAATATTTTTTACTTCCACTTACTGCATTTGAAAACAAAAATCTTTATATTTTTTACACTAATAAGTGGTACCTCGATTCTCATCATGAAATCTTTCCAAGGCTTGTCAAGTACTGAAAATGAAGGAATGCGGAGCAAATTTTCCCCCATAAGGAATAATGTAAATTTAATCAATCAGTTCCAGACCCCAAGGAAATCCCCACTGTACACACACCTACTCTACTGGTGAATTCAGGTTGGCTAGTTTCTAATGCTAACTGCTCAGTCTGAAAAACCAAGATAAGAGTAGAACCTGAGTTCCTGTTTTCCTTTTGGTTTTCTGTCTTTACTAACTATTTAGGACCCACAGAAACGTATCTTCACAAAGAGTACAGTACTGTATATGTACACACAGAAAAACATGATAAACACAATGCAGACCTACACTAAGCAATTCACTGTGCTGTTGTGAATCTGAAATTGTAACTCCGGTTTCGGCTGTAATGATTCACTTTGCCTGACTCATTATAAGTTTAAACAATGGCGCGAGCAAACGACGAGAACCAAGACACATTTCTAGAAAGAATGCATCAAGAACCGAGTTCAGCAAGTTCCGAGGTGGTCGAGAATCGAGCTACCACTGTGTTTTTAGAACAGGCGCACTACTTTAGCCTTTATTTGAATCTATTTCTTTATCTATTTTATGTATTTATTTTTCGATTTATTTTGGCATTTCCATCAGGCATCTAATGAAGTGCAAATTGGAATCCTAGGTTTATTCTTTATCCATTGCAACTGAGAATATGCTTGGGTTAAATTGAATTATATGCTGCATTACTGAATATTGACATGTCTGAATACGAGCAATTATGCAATTATGCTTGTGTAGAAGAAAATATACAGGACAAATACAAAGTATTTGGTATATTTTGGTCTGAAAGTGATTCTTCTGTCGTTGCTGTGGTTAGCTACAGATGGTGATATCATTTAAAGGATGTTTGCAGATGATTCATGAAAATGTAGTACAAAACCGTTATGTGTTCTCGGTGTGTTGAATCTGTACTTTTTTCCTTTAGAAAAGGCACACTGCTTTAAAACTGAGTTAGGAAGGCTATTTAAAGCAATACTTTTAGTACTTTTAGTAGCATGTACTTTTATACTTCTACTTGAGTAAACTATAGTCTACAATCTAACATTTACTTGAGCATTTGTTTATCATATTAGTAGTCCTTTTACTTAAATATAGAACTGGAGTATTTCTGGCACCTCTGGTTAAGACTGAAGTATGAACAATTTAGTGAGCATAAAAAGAACAAATGACTACCTCCACCACTCCCAGTTATGATTCAACAACTGCTTATATGACGGGCAACCAGAGTTAAGTGGTTCCCTATCCACGAAACAGTAGAATCTTCTTTTGCTCCCCACACCCACCTCCGCCCACCTCCACCCCAGAAAGAAACCGCACATGCCTACTCAAACATTCATTCTTGCGAGGGCTTCCTGCAGCCATCGCCTGCTTGCTCACACCATCCAACCCACCCACCCAACCACCCACGTCCTCCTCCACCCCACTCTTCCTTTCTGTGACTGCCAGCCCTCCCCACAGCACCGCACACCCACACACACCAACGCACACTCGTGCACTTGTCCACAGGACAGGTCATCCTCAGTTAACAGCTTTCCATAATACCAGAGGCACATATTTAAAATCATATGCTGTGGGGTGAAAGCTGTGAGTGTACAACCAAGCATGACTGATCGTCACATGAGCAGTAAACTGAGAAACACTGTGAACGTTTTAGCGATGGCAAACTGTTCGTTTATTAGTTATGATCGTGGCTTGTCACGCCAACAGACATAAGCAGCCATTTGACTATCAAACGATAGGTAATAATAACATCATCTTTGTTTGTATAGTAGTTTTAGAACAATGTTCACAAAGTCGTTTACATAAGCATAACATTTAGGAATAAAATAAAAGGGTTTAAAAGCAAAAAAGTGCATCAAAGAAAGACAATGTGTGAAGACATCTTAATTATGTCTGACCATTTACCTCATGACTGGTCTTCATAAATCCAATACCTTCCCAACCGTTCCTGTGATATGTGTGTGTGTGTGTGTGTATTATGCAAAAAAGTTCAAACAGAAACGCTGTTCCTACATATAGTTAGGCTAGACTTTTTCGTCACTGCCTTTATTTGTGGGACCCACACGTTTCCTGGGTTGTTTAGGCTGGCTAAAGCTCTACTGTGAGCATGTGGAGGTCTGGAAGCATGCTTCATGAGTCACGGCACAGGAAACGTCAGTGGGTTTGACTAAGCCTGGAAAGGAGGTAAGGTGGGGAGTCATTCTGACAGGGAGTGGGCTTGAACAAGCGCCACACCGATCAGAGGATCCCAAATAAATCACTTGCAGGAGGAAAGGTGTAGCAGATGGGCTCGTAGGTCATTTGGAGAAAATGCACTGTACTGTTTGGGGAGCAGTCGATAATGACAAAAAAGGGGAGTTTTCCTTCAGTCTGGGAAAAAGTGTTCGCATTCCTGCAAATTTGCACTCTAAAAAACTGCGCCCTGACCTAAAATACATGAGGGGCAGATAAAGACTCCTGAACCGTACTATTGACTCATTTAGGAAATGATGAATATGTGAGAGACAAAAAATGACTGTACAGCGACCCTCACCAGCAGAAGCGGGTGGAAACTGAAGCCATGATGGTCAAAAGGCTGCCTAAATGCAACACATTTACCAGATTGTAAGTGCATGAGCCACACAGGCTACTGGTCTATGTCAATAATCTTCACCAGATTTTCACACATATTTGCTAAAAGTAACTGGGGTAAATACATTTGAGTCATACGGATCTTATAGGCTACAATATGCTGCTTTATACGGGCTTACAAAATAAACTTAATTAACTGTACAACTTTAGTTAACGTTAAATTGTAACCACTGTTTCAAACACAAGAACTACTTATGGGTGGTTCACATTTCCTATTAGTTGTTGGCTGAGCCATTCCACCACATTCCATTTCTGTCTCCAGGACATTACACATATAAATAATATTTATAATTAACTGTAAGAAACACTATTGAGCAAAAATTATTTGGCAATGTGTCCTGCACAGTGATATACTTGCTAATTTAATGTGTATTATTTATAACATTAATAAAAAAACTACATTGAATACTGGAAAATAGCATTTGTTATATGTCTTTGATCTCTAATGTTGCGCTTTACAATTAAATACAATAATTAAAATCCTTAAGAAAGCCCTTTTTCATTGTTTTGTCACCCCAAATCCCATTCAAGCCTTAAATATTCGAATAAGATTTAATAAGAATTTGTTTTTTGTTTTTATGTTTGATGATTTTGTAACTACATCTGAGAAGGTGAATCTCAACTTACTATCCTCTTACTGAAATTATTGTAGATATTGTTTATTTATTGTAAAAACATTTTTTTTGTAAATATATTATTTGTTTTGGGCAGCATGGTGGCCTCCTTCTGTGTAGAATTTGCATGACCTTCCCGTCTCCGAGTGGGTTTACCCCATATACTATGGTGCACATTCAAAAGACCTGCATTAGGTAAACTGGTTGCTCTAAATTGGCCCAATGTGTCTGATTGTATCGATGTAACTTTGGTTTTGTCATTAAAAGCCTTTGTTGATAATGCACCATTTAAAATAAAAACAAATAAAAAAACAAAAACTTGATAAATAAATTGTTTACGTGACTCGGTATGTTTTTATGTTATTACGTAATCGGTAAATGTTATTTTCGGGCAGCACGGTGACTCGGTGGGTAGCACCGCTTGCCTCACAACAAGAAGGTCCCGGGTTCAATCCCAGGGTGAAGCGGCTTGGGTCCTTTCTGTGTGGAGTCTGCATGTTCTCCCTGTGTCTGCGTGGGTTTACTCCGGGTACTCCGGTTTCCTCCCACAGACATGCAAAGGTCACTTTAAATTGGTATTGATTGAGCAAGTGTGTAATGGCCTGCTCGCCTTGTGCCCACTGTAGTGGTGTGACCAGTTGCGTCTGACAGACTGGTCGGTCAAGGTAATCAAGGAGAACAAATATGAACACACTTTTACTAAACATGTGAACCTCAGACAAACATACACACACAGACAAAACTTTGGGAAATTTGCCCTTATAGATCTTATAGTGTTCGTTCTTATGTGTCTTGTTGTGTGTGTGTGCTTTATGGATAAAAGTAATTTCTTATTGTACATTATTAAAGGTGTATCTACAGGACCAGTGAGGCACTAATGCAATTACGGAAGCCCCTGAATGTTGATTCCCCCTGAGTGTACCGTTTCCAAATGTGGGAACCCCTCTTAAAACCCCACATGTGTACAATGTACAGCAACATCAAAGTAACTTCATGCTATTAATAACACTTTATTTCAACATAGTATCAGTTACAGAAATGTAAAGTATCTCCGCAGCTGCCATTTAAATCATCATTGACTCTGGGTTTAAACAGAACTGGATGTTTGCTTACCAGATCTGAATCTTTCATCCCGCGAGTTAGCCGCTCTGGATTTGTTTTGTTTGGACGACAGAGGTGCAGCCTGAGAGGACACTGGGATTCGGTGATCAGCCTGCAGGGAAGGATCCACTCCTACAAGAAACATGGAAGGAACAGAATGATTTATTAAAAACCAGGATATAAAAGTTTGTACACAGAACATGCATCCTCACCTGCTGAGTTGAAACCTAAAATTTTACTTTTAAAATTGCATTGCATTTTACTAATCAATTCATACTTATAATATCCCTGTCTCCTTTGATTAGATGGGTTCTTTTGATCTACTTTTGGATTCCTGTGGTAATCTGATGATCTTTTATATCATATTTGATCAGGTAAAGAATGAACAGTGGGAAGTCGAGAGGGGGGTAAGGGACAAGTATAATTCACAGTAAATCAGAAGAAACCAATGGTGTAATGGGAATAAGCTGTGTCTCAGCACTGTTATATGAGTGCAGTAGAAATCACTTCAATCCCATGCCAGAAACCCATGATGATTTGTAATCAATATGCCCAACTGGACACGTGGAAAATGGCACCACAGTGTTTAAGCTAAACCTCATGCTGAAATTGAACAGGTAAATCCCACTATATATAAATTCAAAAACATAATTCCTGTACATGTTAATCCTGTCATACTTCCAGTACAGATAAATGACAGGACAAATAAATCCCAATACACATAATCCAAGCACATAGAAATTCCAGAAAAGATAAACCCCAACATAAATTCATTCCAACATATATAACCCCAGCACAGATAAAACCCAGAAATCAAAGCAAGTATAGATAAATTCCAGAACAGACAAATCCCAGAATGAATCCAAGTATAAATAAATTCCAGCATAGACAAATTCCAACATAAATAAATTCCAGCAATGATGCATCTTAGCATCGATCAATCCTGACACAGATAAATTCAAACATAGACAAGAACCAAAACTGATCAATCACAACAGGCTCCCATATTTCATTTCTGGCATACACAACATTTTGAATGCATAGTGTTAGCATGGCTTTCAAACTGAGCATCAATGACAAATAAATACAGATGGATCTGATCCTATCAATTACAAGGGGTGTCACGATACACATAGTAATATTCATATTTTTTTATACGGGGTTTCGATATGATACGACCTGTGAATCGAATACATAAAAAAAAAATATTATTTGCTGCGCCGTTTCTGAACCCGCGCTACAGAGTTGCAGCAATTAGCAGAGCAGAAGAGTTCGGAGTACTGTAGTTTCATACAACATCTAGTGACACTGTGTATAACAGGTGTGTTACTATGACGACGCCCGAGCAGCGTTTCGAGCTACTGGGGGAAAAACGTTATTCTATTGTTTTGGTTAGCCTGCTGGACGATTAGCTGACTGTGTATTGCCTAGCGGAGAGAGCAAGACTGAGCTGGAACAACCAAAATCACCCTCGCATCTCCTGTGTAGGAATATTTTGGTTTCCCAGTCAGTTACAACA
>JAUZSU010167501.1:0-13382 GCA_034780255.1 Parotocinclus maculicauda | reverse complement strand
ATCACCAAATCTGCATGGCATATCAGAGGGATGTGTGTCAGTGCCCAGAAGGAGTAAAAAAAAGCCACAAAGTCAGTCCTTTGAGCCTAAAGTCTGTTGTGATGTGCACTTTTCTTCAAAATGGAAAGTAGCATTGTGCTGACTCAAGCATGTTCAAGTGCAATATGAGCACAGGCCAGCAGAGAAGTGGTAAGTCAACCAGGCTTAGTGTGAGTATGCCCTAAACATTAACCTTCCTTTTAGTAGTGTGTTAGCATGTGTTCTGTAAGGCAAGTCTGGTTACAGTCTTGTCTAGGCAAAAATGTGCAGACTGTTGCAGGCCTTCCATGCAGCTTGTAAAACCCATGCAAATCTACACATACCAGAGTGACCTATGGAGCTAGGCAGCTGTGGTGAAATAGTGTTTAAGATACTGGGCTTGGTACCGGAAGGTCCATGGTTTAAATAACATAGCTGCTAAACTGCCAATGTTGGGTCCTTGAGCAAGAAATTCCGGTCACTCTGGTTAGGGGTGTCTGGTAAATGTAGTTGTGTGTCATCTATGACTTTTTCAAAAAGGTGTTTCAATAAACACCATTCTCACTCAGACTTGTATAGTTAGAGAAACACCTCATGATCACCTGACAACCAAACATGCCATTAAACCCATGGAAAGTAAGTTGGTTTCCCTTTACACCAGTTTTTACTGGAGTTTATCATGACCATATCTCTGGCTGACTGGGGACAATCCATGCCACTGAGGACATGTAATTTTTTTAACAAAATTATGCTGATAAACATATTCTGCATTTAGTTATTATATTCTATATATATAATATAATTGCCCTGCATTTTAAAGTTTTGTTCTTCATTTTACTATCCTCTGCATAATAATATATTATATTTAATGTATCAGTCTATATAAAGTATTAAATATGTTATCTCTTAATGTTTATATTTGGCTTCTATATATTTAAACAGTTAATATAACCTTTTAAATTGGGTAACATTGTTTAGTTAAAAAAAAATTTGTCCATGGGCTGTCCAAGTAGGTTCTGTTGCTTTTTGTGTCATGTTTCATCCCAGTTTCCATACTAACACTTAACGTACTAAGTTACCCTAGGCTTTGCTCAGTTAAGGCTGTGTGCTTAGATATTTGTAAAACCTCTTAGAGACAATTCTACACTCTAAAAAAAAGTCCTATAGAAATAACTCAGACTTTTATATCAAGATATTTGCTTTCCCATAACCATAAGAACATCCCTAACATCGTAAACTGATGTGGAAAGACCTGGCTTGCAACCAGCTTTCCTATTCAACCCAAAAATGTAAGTTGCTTTTTAAGGCAGTTTTGGAGTCTTAAAATGAACAGGCAATTTATAGACTTATACACTTTAGCACATTCAGTCTCATTTTTGTGTGGCTGAGCTGTTGTTGCTCTTTGAGCTTTCCACTTCGTAATAACACCACCCACACACAATGTCCTTTCAGCTGGCTGCATATTTCTTGGTATTTTCTAAGGATGTGAGAATGCCAATATTGCTGCCCTGTAAAGCTTTGAGTACAGGGAAATATTTCTTGTTACAGATCACGGTTCCATAACATGTTAAAGCAGGAAATGTCATGACTTTATTATTTCTGACTAAATGGCACATAGAAATCACTTAACTGTAAATGTCACCGATTATGATGCTTCTTTCTCTTACAGTTTCGTTATAATGCTTATTGAGTATCTGTTTCTAAGAAATGATTATTATTGGAAGCTCAAAAATTTCCCATTCAATCCATCTCGGTCTGAAATACTGCTCACTCTTGTCTTGGCAGAATAGGAGTCCAGAAACAACTCGCACATGTTCCTAAGCAGATCCTCATGATATGACCGCTCTCTCTGACTCAGAGACACTGTTTACAAACACACGTCTTTGGATGCTTCATAGGAGTCGTCTCTCCTTGGCTTCTATACGAACTCACACATGTTACTAAGACGATGTGCTCTCTGTACGTGACCGCTTTCTGACTCTGAGCCACTGTTTATAAATACGTTGATGCACATTGTATGCGCATATTGATGCTGTCAGAATTAGTGTGAAAGAGACGTGATCATTAGTTACTGGGGTATTGCATTGCAAGCGTGACTGTGCATTTTCCATTCAGCTGTGATTCACAAGAAATCCAGAAGTGACTCGTAAAGTCCCCAAAAGAACCGGGAATGATGTGGCTGTATTAGTTTGTGGTTACACTGGCCTTTTGACCCCCGTTTCTTTCATTCTGCTTTTATTTATCTTATGTTCCTAAATTACTTGACTCAGTGCCTGTTCTCACTCTCTACATCATGCATATTGCATGACAGTTACCAATATGGGAGGGTGAGGGTAACACATGCTTCCACTAATTGGTTGCACAGTTCAGTCAGTTAGTGGTTGTCTGTTTCAGCATTTCATTTGCTCTTCCAAGTGGTCCCTTGTCCACTGGGGCTCAGTTATGGTAAAGTCATTACAGCATGTTTTACCCATATAGCAGTATTTCTGTTGAAATGTTCTCTACAATTTAGCCAAGAACAGACAATCTGGTTAATCTGTTGTTCACCCCTATGCAAGACTGTTAGCGGGTAACTATATTTAGCCCTGAATGATCATAGTGTTATATGTCAAATTTGGTACCTCTGGTAAGTTGCTATTGTTGGCCTTGAGCAAGACCCTTAACCCAGAGTTGCTCGGATTGTAACAGTTAACAATCCAACCAACAAAGGGGGTATTATATAAATATTAAACCGTCATTGTTATTATTATTTTCTTTATAATGACTATAATACAAATATTTAGTTTTTTCAGTTATTATTAATATTGTCACATTACTATTCTGGCCTAAATAAAATAATCTTTTCAATGTGGATCTACAGGGTGAGTGAAAAATTACAGAACACAGGTTTAATTTAGAAACAAAAGGAAAAATGACACATCTGAATATTCCAGCAAGTAATGGGTGAGAGGGCCTGTTAGAAACATGGTCGCCATCTTCAAAGTGGCTGTATTGGATCAAGGGTAAATTGTTCCAATTGGAAGGTTGTCGTGTAACCTATCAAAGAAGACCAGAATTGTATTAGAAATTGATTGCTGTAATCAAATTTGCAACATCTATTGTGGTTCAAAAGTTATCAACATGGAAATGTAAAAACTTTTTGTCACGGGTAACGATGGAATTGACAATTCAGATGTTCGGGGAACACAGCTGCCATATCATAGCTGCAGACTTCAACAACCGACACCCAGTTTCACACAGCGCTGTTACAGCTCTAATTCCGAGAAACCGACACTATGGACGACAAGTCCAGTATGCAGTCCCAGTTTGTGGCTCAACAATGACTTTCGCAACCTTCCTAAGAAATCCACGACGCAACATTTGATGTGTCCTGTGATTTTTTACTTACCTTAGATTGGTAGTGCAGCAATGGACTGGGCAGAGAGCACTGAGTTACAGATGTTAGCAGAAAAGACTGTTTTAAATATGATCCATTTAAATTAAATTTCTTGAGTTATAGTAAGCAAGTGTGAGCTGTGGTTAAAGCAGCATTCCCAGGTCAACAGAGGTCAACATTCGGGTCATTTATAGTTGTGTTAGTGTCATAGATGAGAAAGAAAAATGGATTAATACAAAGGACACTGCCAGCTGCAGAACACCAATCATAAATCATTACTTTAATATAGATGTGAACACAGAGATGGCAAGAGCTGATGTTTCAAATGCTTGTCTCAAAAGGAAGAAGGTTAAAAATAACCATGTCCGTATGCAGTGAGCGGAAGTATCTGTTCGATGAGTATTTGTGTGCGTGCGGGTAAGATAAAACACCAGACAGCAGTGGATTGGCACTGGATTTGCATGCAGTCTGCCACAATAGATACTGGATAAAGCCTCAAAGGATAGAGCACGTAGTTTATGTAATCTGTAATGACTAAATATCTTACAAAAATACAATGTGAATAATTTGAATTTTGTCTGACCTTAAATGCACCTTGCACAACTGGAACAATGCATTGCTAATTTATACTTGCATACTAACTCCTATTTACAAACAATTTTATAATGGAGATGCAATAATAAATACAAAATATTGACACTATCATTACGTGCATAACTGCTTGTGTACGTTTATAAAAAATAATAGATATTAATTTAGATATGCCAGCGCTTTAACAGCTTTTTCTCTTTAGGGAAGGCTTACCACTAAATTGGAACAGGAATGGGATTCACTTCCATTCACATGCCAAAGGAACATTAGTGAGGTTGTGCTCGGTCAAGGAAACCCAACAGAAACTGAGTGAGTGTTACACCCGATGATTTTTGTGCACCGCAGTCTACAGAACTCAGAAGTCCCATTCTGTGAGCTATGTGGTCTTCTTTTTTGTGGCTGAGCTGTTGTTGCTCCTAAACATATCCAACTTCACAATAACTGCTAACATAGTTGAGCAGAGCATTTTTATCACGTTTTTTTTCCCCCTCTTCTTAAGAAGGTAAACAATTCGTTGTAATGCCAGTGTGCTGGATTTATGCACCTGTAACCAACTGATATGCCTGTAATAGCTGAATCCACTCATGTAGGTTCTGTCCACATACTTTTGAGCTTTAGTTTTACTGTGTAAGTACAGGTATGTGCCATTCAATGTCCACAATGCAATAATTAAATAATGTCCTTTTAAGGGTAATGTAAATATAAAGGGAAACTGTGTGCAAATGATATGGCATCAGAGATACCGCTCAAACACAAGTGTCTGATGAGTGATTGAAATGACTGATAGTATTGTTTGAGGAGAAAAAAAAATACAACAACACAAGATCACCCAGATGAAACAGAGACTCCACTGAATGTGAACCAGTTTATATACACTGCTCACAAAGATTGGGGGATATTTCAAAATGAAATACAGTGATCCCTCGTTTACCATGGGGGTTACGTTCAAGGACCACCCGCGATAAACGAAAATCCACAAAGTAGGAACGCTGTATTTATTTAAAGAATTTACACTATTTTAGCTGTAGAACTTGCAGATCGTTTTGGGTGGCATCGTAGGGCTTGAATGAATTCAGTCTATAATTAAACTTTCACAAACAGCAAACACAACACCGCAGATAAAAACTTGTCATGTCGGCAAGTAATGACTCAGGCGGCCGATGCTCTAGTCTTACTTCTCGAGTATTTATCCGCTGAGTAAATACGCTATTTACTGTAAATCGTAATATTTTATGACTTATAACATTCCTTTATTGTTAGAATTTATATTTTTAATATATTTTAATACCTTTTGTGATTTTTTTAATGTAATAGTTAATCAAATACATGTATATGTTTATGTAAACAACGAAAATCCGCGATGTATTTTTTGAAAACCCAAGATGCACCGAGTCCGCAAAAGGTTAACTGCGAAGTGGCGAGGGTACACTGTATACAGGTATGGGTGAGAGAAGAATATACAGTTAGTAGCATGTAAGGTTAGGTATAAAGGTACAAACAAGTAAGTACTGCTTAAGGTAATGAACTTTTAAATGAATGATGGACTTCCCACATCTGTTCATGGATCCCAAGTTTCGAATGGCTCATGTGACTAGCTGGGCAGAAGTAGTACAATGCACTGTAACGAAACATATTAATATGCTGTCAGTGTATTAGTATTAAGCAATTAACATGGGAATCTGTTATAATTATTAAGGTAAATATGGTAATGCTAGTTTAGTACAGTGCTGTATACTGTAATATCATATGCCTCGCAGTGTTTAAGACCCCCTGCAATATAATACCGCAGATGCATATCCCAACTCCACTAGCGCTAACGTTAAATGACTGTAGTGCTCAGAATTATTAGTCTTCTATATAATATCTGGTCAGTGATCTACTGATGGATTGGCTGTATAACCAACAGAACATTGTTAACCTATACCTAAACCGGTCAATTAATCCAAGTTTGGGTTTTGTAATAAACTTGGAACTGAGTGTGATTGTAGCTTAGCTATAGATGTGTAGCGGTTCAGTGCAGCCACACTGGAAGCTGAGGCTTTACGGGAAGACATGACAGAGGAGATGGATGAGACAGGGTAGGAGGGAGAAGAACGGAGAAAGTGTGGGAGAAGATGGAGTGATAGGGCAAAAGAGGGAAGACAGCGAACACACGTTCTCCTCTCTTCAAATGAAGATGGATGATGGGGGCCACCCTCCCTCTCTTGCTGCTGTTCCCAGGTTATTGATGGACTCCAGGGGTCAAAGTGTACATAAACAAAACCCTGGTTTCCTCTGTGAGCTCAGTGTGTGTCTACCCCTTCAGTCAAGGTGTTTGGGGGGTTCTGGTGGTGGGGGAAGTTTGAAGAGGTGGGGGTCCAGGCTCTATACGCTTCAATCCTCCCTTGTGCTTCATGGCTAATCCATCACAGGATTGACATGGGTTGTGTTTATGTGTGCCTACTTCTGCGTCGCTCTTAGACCGAGACAGTACATGCATATGTGCAAGCGTTTGTGTTTGGTCATGCATTTATAGACACTTTGTATCTTGAATATTTTTAAGTGACCGATTTTACCTAGTGTTTTAGACTGGTCTGTATGTAACATTCGTTTCTATGTGTATATGTTCTTTATGTATTATTAGTACAGTGTAATGAGGTTCAATTTACAGCTGAGTGAAGCCATGGTACTTCTTGCAACATTAATACACAATACAGCACTGTATGTGTCTGATGGGATCAACTGTCATGCTAATAGGCCCCACACAAAGTCAGTAGGCAGTGGACTTATCATTGAGCCATCCATCTCCATCCTTCAGGCCAATGAGTTGTTCAATTACGTTCTGATTTACTGGCCTCCTAGTGCTCTGCTTTGACTGGAACACTGTCTGCAGAGTCGATTACTGATTGATAGTAATCGACCCTGCAGACATGAATCACTGCCTGCCATATTACCAGTAAAGAAATTACACAATTCTTAAACTTCTCCTGGCGTGTCCATGTATACAGCTCTTTAATCTGTTTCTGAAGTATATAGAGCTCTTACTTTTTTGCTACATACCAATTAACACATTTATTTTCCAGTCTGTGATTAAATGTATACAGCATAAGGGCAGTACTCATTTATCATTGTACTGTATGTGACTTAAGACTTCCATGCATTTTGCACATTAAGAAGAGTAATGACTTAACCGGTACTGTTCTGCCAACCAGTGTTTAAGATTAAGCTTCCTGTTACATAAAATAATATGGAGAAAATACATCAGACAAAAGATCAGACCGCTCTTAATTTTTATCCAGTGTCCATTACCAGACAGTGTAAAAGCTACAGAATATTAAATTACTATACTGGAATGTAGTTGCTCGGAATTTGGTTAGATTACATTTAAACTTGCTCAGTTTTCAGATTCTTTTGGGTCCTGTTACTCTCCAAGTGCCAATATCTCTACTCTGGATGTTAGCACTGGAATTGAAACCACCAATAATTTTTTTTTATACTTCTAGCAACAGCTTTCATTTCTGCCTTCTGTCCCCTGTGCTAAAGTTTAAAAGGTAACTGGTCAGGATGCCAAGGGTAATAGATGTTCTTGACACATTTGACAAATGTTGAGAAATGTACTATAAATAGCGTCTTTTTCCCCCTCCCTGAAGAAACTAGTTTATCTCCAAAGTAACTCCACATGTTCTCCCCCTTTCTCTTCCAGTAAACCTTCCCTCTGTTTTGGAGAAAACTCAAGTGTGTAAAGGAGAATAAAACAAAATAAAATGATAATGGGTTTTAGAAGGGGGGGTTGACTTTGATTTTCTGATCTCATTTCCAAGTGGAATTAAAGTGTCCGATGATATTAGGGTAATTGCTACACACATGGGTTTAGATTCAGTGAACTAGAAGGGTTCCATATGTGTTAGAATATGGGTTACCTCAAGTGTACTAAACCAGGAGCAAGTGTGTGCATGAACCGGAGTCTTGGCTACTGGTTACAGGGATAGTCATTGAAGAAGAACAGAGACGACTGATTGGTTCTGTTTTACAGGAGTTCTGACCTTCTGACCATGGAGGTCTACAATGGTTAGTTAATGACAAAGCATGACGCGCGAATACACTTAAAAGGGAAGTTTAACTTTATTAAACATGAATAAAAAAAGATATGACAATATTTTTTAAAAGAAAGAGAAACACTTACAGGACCCTTTACTTTTAAGTAAACCCAGCATGTATTAGTTCTAATATAACAAGAAAAGCCATAAAAAGGAAAGAAACAATCAGATTAATTATTTAGGAAATTAAACATGACTGGATGTGCTGTAATAGGAAAATATTGAACACCAATAAGAGCACAACACTAAATGATTTATATTGCTTATACAACAACAGCTATTTAAAGATCACAATATGCAAATGTTTCACCATTTACTACTATAGTTGCACCGTTGCTGACTAGTGTAAGCACATACGACCATATCTGTACCGTGGAGAACCAGAACCCCCCTCAAGCACCTCATAAGTGTGGGCAGAGACACTATGTTAACATATTAAGCCTACAGTAAACAGTGTCAGTATAATACATACTACTGTTATGTACTATTATCAGGTACACAAATTAGTTATTTTTTGTATAAGGAAAATAATAGTATACAGTCCACAACAATAACGTCTTATAATCAAAACAAAAAAAAACATCAGGAAAACGTGTAATACTTCATGCAACATCCCTTTGCTAATAAGACAGCATGTAGTCTGCTCCTATAACCTCTAATAAGGTTGGAGAACAGAATATTTGAGGACATTCTTTTGTACAGAAACCTATTTTAAGCACACGCCTCTTTAGCTCACCCCGCAGGTTTTAAATGAGTTTTAGGTCAGGAAGTTGTATTTAAGTCATATGACATGGGTCATATGAGTTTCTTTGTCGGTAGCAGTCTTCGGGCAACCATTACGTTTCTTGTCGTCCACAGTTCGGGTTTCTCTGAATTTGGCTATGAGTGATTCAACAGTGTTGTGTGAAATTGTCTTTTTGGGTGTCGGTTGTTGGCTATGATATGGCGACTGTGTTCCCCAGACATCAGAATCGTCAATTCCATCTTTAGTTTCTTGTGACGAACAACGAAACTTTTACATTTTCTGTGTTGATAACAATTGATTTCTGAGACAATTCTGCTTTTCTTTAATATGACCACTTTCCTATTGGAAAAACCTGATCAAATATAATGGGTCCAATATTTCTAAGAAATAGAAAGAGAGATGGTAGATGAGCAAATTTGTTGATAAGTACATAAAATTTCCCGATAAGTGTATATATATATATATATATATATATATATATATATATACACACACACACACATCTTTTTCCAGTGGTGCAAAAAATTGTAGTGGGCTTGTAGAACAATTGACAGAAATCAATTATTTATATATGTTTTAAAGAAAAATAGTCATTTGGCTAATTTTAAATACATATAAGATACTGTAAAATAAATTAATGTTAGTGGAATAGTTGGTAGTTAAAATTAATTATATTGCTACCTGAAAACGTAAAAGCTCACACCACCCTGTTATGTTTGTACAAACCTGTGATTTTATAGAAAAGCAGTCAGTGAAAGATTATTTACCTTGCACCTAAGGTCTTCTGTTGCAGTCTGTTGGGGTGGAAATGAGTTCCGTACGGTGATGAATAATGCTTTAACATCTGGTGTTCTGATGGATGAATCTGGGTTTAGAGATTCCAAGGAAATGTTACAATTGGCTGCAGTGCTGACTGTAAAGTTTAGTGGCGGAGGACTGTTTTAAATAGTTTACGCCAAGCTCCTTAGGTTCAGTGAATAGTAATGTAATGTCAATACTGCAAAATACAACTAAATTATAAACTTCCAACTCTGCGACAAAACTTTGACGATGGCCTTGTTTCAGCATGACTTACATTCCCTCTACACAAATGTGGATCATAAAAAACATGTTAGCTGTGGTTTTGTTTAAGGAGTTGACTGACCTGCACAGGATCCTGACCTAAATCCCAACATCCATCTTTAGGATGAATTGTACACTTGTGTAAGCCAGGCTTTTTCCGGCATAATATTAAATAATGCTTTTGTGACTAAATAAAAGCAAATCTTCAGTTTCCAATATGTACTGTATTTCCAGAGTTAATATAAGGATGGACCAACTACAGATTAATTCCCTTGGACGTTGATTGCAAGGATGCATATGATTGGACAATTATGCATATATGTATACAGATTTGTTGACCCATTCAATATAAAGCTTCAGACATATTCTTACTCTCATATTGTTTCTCCTGTCATCAAAGGACCACAATTATAGATCAAACTGTCAATCAAGAACAGGCACAGCCATATACAATGCATTCAGAAAATCCTCAGACCCTTTTGCTTTTTTTCACTTTTTGTTTTATTGAAGGCTTGGGCAAAAAAAATAAAAATAAAGTTTTCTTCCACCATTCAAGTGAAACCAGAATTCTAGAATATATTTTGCCAATTTATTGAAAAGGAAAAACTAAAATACTGCTGTGACATATTCAAACCTTTACTCAGTACTTTGAAGCACTTTTGGCAGTGATTACAACCTCCAGTTTCCATGGGTATGATGGAAAGGTTTCCAAGGTTTGCATTTAATTTTCTGCCATTCCACTCTGCTAATCCTATCAAGCTTTGTCAGGTTGGTTGAAGACTGTCAGTGGATAGCCATTTTCAGGTCTCCCAAGAAATGTTTGACTGGGATCAAGTCAGGACACTGGGTGGACCCTCAAGGACATTAAAATGGTTGTCTCTAAACCACTCCTGTGTTGTCTTGGCTGTGCGCATGAGATCACTATCTTGTTGGAAGGTAAACCTTTAGCCCAGTCTGAAGACCAAAGTGGTCTGGATCAAGTTTTCATTCAGAATATCTATGTGCTTTGTTCAATTCAGCTTTCCCTGAACCCTAACCAGTCTCGCTGTCACAGCTGCTGAAAAAACCCCACATCATGAGGCTGCCACCACCATGCTACACTGTAAAGATTGTATTGATATTTGGCAGGTGATGAGCCGTGCCTGGTTTCCTAAAGACATAAGACTTGAAACTGAGGCCAAAAAGTTAAATCCTTAGTTGCTTTTCATGGGTCTTTTACCAATAAAAGACTTCTGTGTGGCCACTCTGCCATAAAGAACAGGTTGGTGGAGTGCTGCAGTGATGCTTGACCTCCTGAAAAACCATATGCACACAGGATCTTTGGTGCTCAGACAGAATGACCATTGGGTTCTTGGTCAACTCTTTTACCAAGGCATTTCTACCCCAAATACTTATATGGATAACACGGTCAGCTATAGGAAGAGCGCTGGTGGTTCCATTCTTCTTCCATTTGAGAATTATAAAATAATACATAGTACATAATAAATAAACGATAATAATAATATAAAAACACAAGGTTATAAATATATTAAGGTTTTACAAATTACGTTAATTCTAAGCAATAAGGCAATACAAAACTATGCACTGGGAGAAATGTGTCCAAAGTGTGTTAAATGACGAATACATATGTAATGAGTTTTTCAGCAAAACAAAGGGTAGGTTAAGAGATGCAACCTTCTTTGAACTGTAATGCAAATTTTAGCTTTGTAGCGCAAACATGTAGATAATTTAATTGTAATGTTTTATTATTGAATCAGCAGCCAAACAGATACAAAACGGTAGCACAGACACAGGTACAAATGTTCAAATTAAAGTGTCTTACAGGTGAAAAACAAGTTTGGGAGTTGAGGTAGGAAGGATCGTATCATTTCAGTGGAAAAGCGTACTTGCATTATATTGTAATGTCTGGTAAGGGCAGTTATGTGGGACTGATGGCAGTTTTATTAAGCAGGGTGATGGCCTAGGGTAGAAACTGTTTGGCAGTGTGGAGGTGTGAGGAAAAAAATGAATTTATAACACCTGCCAGAAATAACAGGTTGTGGCAAATGTGACTGGCATCTTTACCTATAATCCAGATTTGTAGATGTCCTAAAACGTCGGTAGCATGCATATTGGTGCTTTTAAAGTGATTATATTTTGGATGACTGTGACATACAGTTCTGTGCAAAGCTCTTAGGCCACGGTTAGATTTGTTGTTTTCGCAATGGTATAATGACCGCATATGACATATTGTTGACAACTGGAGGTAGAGTTTTTGCACAGGAATTCAAGCTGCTCAAGGATTTTGGTTCACTTTTTGAGGCTTGCGAAATTTTAAGTTCATAAACTCGGTGTTTAGTTACAGATAAAGTCTTCCACTGAGGTATGGTATAACCGCAGCATTTTAGTTCAAGCATATTATTTTGATTTGGCTACAGTTCACCATCTAAGTAAGAAAACACCTGATGCAACTTGGTTGAATACTAAGTCCAAACAACTAAACTGGAATCAGGTGTAGCTCCTTCTGGCTGGAATAATACCCTGCACCCTCACCATCTGTTTACCTAAAACAATAGGTATTCAGTTTGCAGACACAAAAGAAAGGTTTGTACATAGCTTTTGGATTTTGGGGGGCCTTTCTCAAACAACATGACAAAACTGCAGACACAATCTAACACAGCATATGAATATTGTCTTTAAAAAAATGTTTTTATAAAAACTTTGATGGTTTATTTGGGAAAGTTCTCATACCTGCATCGGTAGGCATTTCTCCACCTGCTGTGTTGCAATGTCCAGATGTCTACAGTAACTAAATGGGGTTTTCATATTTCATGGGTAGATGAAAATGTGTTAGAAATGTTTTTTTTGTTCCTGGTAATTGCACTTTTGCTACAAATGCAGAAGATAAAGATCAGCTTCTTAAAAGTAGGGGCGTTCCTTTACTGGATTCGTTAAGGAAAACACCTTTACCAATTGAGAGTTACACATTTTCCGTATTGTCCTTTAAGTTATGATATTCTCACGTTAGTTATATTTGTGATACTATTTAACTGTAGTTATCTTTTTTCCACATTTGAAGTTTGCTTGACATTTGAAATAAGGAAAGTGGATGTCAGTTATATTGCTTACTGTCAGTCAGACAGTCATTCAGTACATGCACAGGCCTGACCAGTGTGCATTAGCAAATATGGAATACAGGAAGCAATCTTTAATTCGTACGACATCACCTTGGGGGGAAAAAGAAATCCACAGAAGGTTTCACACCCTTTCTGCAATGACAAAAAAATTCAACAGTGCAACCAAAACCAGCTCAAACAACTTCTCTAGTGGAGAGTTCACCTTTTAAAGAATTGATACCCGTTATAATATGCTCAGTTTCTGCATCTGATTAACTGTTGACAATGAATGATTGTTTCACATATTACTTCTGATTAAATGACTCATAAATTAATCTTAAATGAAAGTATATTTTCAGTAAAACAATGAACTATAATATGATAACAGCCCAGGAAGAACCATGAAGTGGCCAAATTAC
>JAUZSU010167490.1:0-13382 GCA_034780255.1 Parotocinclus maculicauda | reverse complement strand
ACATCAGTGCCAGTGCAGGGATGAATACACAAATAGTACCTGATCTGTGGGGGGTCCTGATAATCAATGAACATAGTAAAGAGGACTATTAAAGTATGTAGAGAAACAGTTGGACTACAGTCTGTTTTAAGTTATGCTAGGATAGGATCGTTTATATCCAAACACTGTTAAATATATGAAGAATGCATATTTCTTTTAGTTTGGAACGCTAAGCTATATAAAAACTCAATTCAGACCATGGTGCTTGGGTTTGGGTTGCACAGTAGAATATGTTAGCCTGTCACAAACATGCATCCTGTGACCTTCAAGATAGGTCTAGCATCCCCCCACGATTTTAAACAGACAAAAGGGGGTTTGGAAAATAACAGAAAACATGAATATATGATATGCTAGGCTATGGTGAATGAAAAGCTACAAACAGAGCCAGGAAGAATTAATATGGTAATAGAACTGCACCCTGCTCTTAGTATGAAAGACCATGCAGTAAAGAATAAAATCACTTCATTATCACCCATTTTAGATTGGATGCTACAGAATGCTCTTATTTTTAAAGCTGGTTGATCATCATTATCTACAACACAACACATGTTGGGTTTTGCTGTTGTCATTTTCTTTTTTTTAAATGGAGCAAAAGTGGAGGGTGATGGGCACCTTGGCTTGCTCTGAGGGGAAGGGGGAGTGGCCAAAGCCAGCCCACCCTACAATAAAAGGCTCTTGTTGTAATCACTGAGGATCTAAAACTTTCCAGTGGCACCTCCACTGCCTGCACATCAGACCAGCACTTCTGGACACGATCCAGCAGTTGTGACCCGTGTTTGAGCCTCGTACCCTCAGGCAAGACAAAGGCAAAAAAGGGAAGAAGATGATCACTGTAATTAGCTTGGCGTTGTTCTGCCTGAGCCTGGCCAGCAAGGCGTACACAGCAGGTACGGAAACTTTACGCTTCGCTTTTGTGGGTGAAAGTGGAAAATTGCTTGTGATAGAAAGTAGCACTGGTAGCAGTGCACAGTGCACGGATGGGGTGGGGTGGGGAGGGGAGGGAGTTTAAGGGTTGAGTCACTCTCAGGATGGCAACCAAAACCCTTTATTTATTACTGACCTACTTCCAGATGGCAAATTCTCTCATTTCTTAAGTCTCGAGGTAAATATAACGCGTTTAGCTCCGCGGTTCGAATGGCAAGAGACGTGATGTAATGTTTGCAAAACTTGGCAGCCTTTGCACGCGGTCACACATTTCACCAGCGCATGCAGCCCTTCTGCTGTCGCCGACTCAGCGGGATGCTCCTGTGTGATATGTGGCCAATCTACCTGGTCCCAAATCACAGGCCAAGCCAGATCCTGAACTCAGTCACACCTTCAGCATGAATCAGACAGGCTGCGAGAGCGCCTTTCTCTTTCTCCTTTGAGGTAATGGCACATTAAGTAAGAATGGGCTCGGAGAGGGTCTGGACTGTGGCTTGGCAAGAAGAGGGGAAAGGGGTGGGGGTGGGGGGGGTAAGCTATTATGTGCTTTATTTCCCCAGCGCTCAAGACAGGCCTGATTCATGAGGCAGGCAGGACATAATGCAGTCATTACACTGCCACGGATCAGTAGGAGCATGCTAGAATGTGTCTGGGGAAACACTTCTGCTGTGTAAAATTGAGAACCAGAGATCCCCCAAAGATTAGAATCCAGTAAGTGAGAGTTTTATGATGCCCAGTAATGTACAGGATGAAGAAAGCTGGATTGTTATATCATTTTTAGATTATCATATTATGTTAAGCAGCTATGAATGGAAAATAATAAAATAGATGAAGTAGGACTTTATAAATGGTTTAAAATTAGTTACAAACGTAGCTTTTCTGTTTGTGGTTCCCATAGTCAAGGTTTTGGACGCCTCTCCAGCTCCTCACAAGTTACAAAAAGATAGATCAATTAATTATTATATTAATTCTCTAAACAAAAAATGGGCAAATTAAATTCTTAAATGATAGTCACTGATTTGTGTTTGTAGTTTGTGGACAGGACGGTCTGTATTTTACGTTCTGTAACCTTTTATATAAACGCATATATAAAAAGACTATAATACTAATCTTAAAGAGACACATTCAAACTTATACAGTTCAGAAACTATATTAAATTCTTAGTGTTCATTTATTCAAATAATAATGCATAGAATTAAATCGTTTTTTTTAAATGTTGCACAGATCCAAGAGCTTTTGGAACATCTTGAACTTGAACTGATTGGTTAACACTCCAATAAGATTTGATAAAAAGGTGGTGCATATGTTTTGTGGTAAATTTTATTTTTGAAAAGCAACAAAGTGTGTATTTTAACACAGGTTAATTTGAATTCATTAAGCTAAGTATTAAAGATTTGCAGAAAAATTACCTGTAAACAGCAGATTTCTCAACAGCAGGTCCTGTGGTTAGAATTACGGTCATTTCAGCATCAGAATTAAACATCAGACATTAGTGTTTTAGTGTTTGAGATAGGACTCATGTACACTTTATCACTTATATTTACATTTAGTCAGTAATTTTACCCTTTTACTTACAACTGATGCATTATACAAGTAAACCAAATGTTGCCTAACAGCTCAACAGTGGCAGTGCCAGTATTCCAGTACTGTAACTGCAGGACAGTGATGGGATTAGACTGGTATTGCACAGACATTAATCAGAAGCACACACATGCATGTACACAGCTGCATGTCCATGCTGTCCAACAGCCGTATATAAAAAGCGTGTAATTAAAAATTCAGGGGTGTGCGACACTCTCTAAGCTCATTTACAGCAGATGTGGGATTGGTTCTGCTCCTTCTGCAGACATCTTCACATCCAGAAATGTAGTGTTAACAGAAATGTGTAGCACAACCTCCTTTCCCACTGCAGACAGCTGGTCATAGTCTCGCGGTTGTGTAATGTTGTTACTGTGATGTTTGGCTCTAGTAGTAAAACAGTGGGAGGTCCGAGCTGCCATCTAAATTCCAATACACTTTGACTTGTTTAATACAAGTCTGGTTTGTGTGAAATGAAAGTGCTTCTTCAGCCTTTAATCCAACACATGTCATCAATTAAAAAAAAAAAACTCAACTATACTGTTCATAAAAATGAGGGAATACCCCAAAATGTCACCTAATGATAATAGCTCCTATTTTTTGTGAGCAGTGTTTATGAGCGAAAGAAACGGACTTAGAAATGAAATATATACACAAATATTTTCTATTTTTTTATTAAAAAACTCTAATTGATAATATAAATTTGCTTTAATTATATTTCTATTACATATTTTTATGCCTGCTTTTTCCTGGACTGCTTGTGTCTTGTCCCTGAGAGCAAAGGGCACAGGCGGTAGCATGGGACGCCTGTCCGTCACAGGGTAAGCAAGGGTGGTTGTTTCAGTACCAGCCAATGGTTTGCTCATCCAGCCTTCCCTCCCTCAGATATGGGCAATCGTGCCAGCGTGTGACACCCGACCTGGCCAGAAGGCATCATGGCGGTGAGCTAGTGTATAGTCTCCAATAAGTCTCTAGATCCCGGGATCATTTTTGACTTTCAACCCTTTCAAATGTCATTCCACAAAAAATCCCGATACCTTTTTTAACCCACAACAACACAACAAACATTAGGATTGACAATGCTTAGCAATCCTCATCACAAAACCAAATAAAAAAAAGTACATACATGTCAGTTTAGATTAGAATGAGAGTATTTTTTTACATTAATGTTACAAATATACACTGGTACAGCGTCTGCAAAATGCCTCATTCAAACGTTTGTGTTTGAAATTCATGTATGACAATTTCTAAAAATGGTGATCGTTTGTCAATACAAAAAACAACAGTAATTTTCATATAAGGAAAAAAAACCTCAATGCACAGTACCGACTTCCTAATACTGCTGCTGAGGGAGCGGTTTAGAACTAGCATCCGGCCAGCAGTGTACAGCAAATCATGCTCGGGTTCTGGTCTTATAGTCTTAGACAAGAAAGTATAAGTGAAAGTGGTGGGTATTGTAAAATTTCTATTTAAGTTCCATTTCCACAAGCAATACAAACCAAACAAGCATCACAAGCCATAATGGGCAACGTTTAGATCTCTTGATGAAGTAGTGTAATCCGTCCCCCCCCAAATTACCCTGGCTTAGACTTCATTTAGCACCCAGTGACAGATGAGGGCCCCAGAAACACCAAGACCCTCAATGTTTCCATTGTGCCAGAGAAGACTGGGCTCTTTCTTTCTCAGCCTGGGTGTGTTGGAGTGTCATAAACTACAGATACAGGAACACATGATTGTGTCACTCATTTGCTAACAGTTATATCAGTTTTACAGCCTCGGCTCCCTGTCCACTGGGTTCCAGGTTATTAGGCAGCAGATTTGGACCGAGTACAGACATTGCCTCATTGTTTCTCCAGTGGCAAAAGTGCTACTCCTCATTATGCGCTAACTTCTCGATTTGTGCAGAGGAACTGGGTTTAGGCTGTGGAACGTCTGGAATAGAGAAGGAAGGTATGGAAATGAAGTGGTCTGTGGATGATCCTGTTATTCGCAGCAGGACATGTGGAAAAGATTTGGCTGCCTTCGGATTTTAGGAATTATGGTTTTGTCGTGGCAATATGTGAGCAATCTCACCTAGTTCAAAGGCATCCGTAAGCTTCTGAGACTGCAGGCCTGTTTCTTCGGGACAAATGTACGCAATGAAACCTTTCATAAAGATCTGAGGAGCAAAGATGATAGGAAATCAGTTCCATCCTTTATCCAATAAAGGTGGTCTGGCTACTCAATAAAAACAAGCAAGGCCATGTATCTTGGGGCCATAAGTAGATGAAACAGAAATGTAAATATTCCTCCTTCATTGAATTGAGTACTGATTTTCTTTGAGGCCTGAATTATTACTGAATACTTATGAGAAAATGTAGCTAACATGTCCAACACTAACTTTATTTATCTAATAACTGATTCGTGCTTTGATTGTACAGAATAGTGTTTTATGTAACGTCGCTTTTACCATCTATTACACCGACATACAAAGTTATATTGAAACTAGTCATACATCCTCAGATCAGAGAAGTCATTAAGATTGATTTAAATAATAAGCATTTTATACAGAGCAATAAATCCACTTCAGTACAGGATCTTTCGACTTTGCTTGTTACTTCCATACAGACCATTTAAAGATTAATCCAGAAGGACAGGATCTAGATAGACAACACTGCTTTAACATAGAACCATCACAGAGCAATTTAAAATATTGCTTTGAGCAGAAACTCACCCCATTACAGAATCGTAAAGATTTATATTTGTCAACATAAAACCTTTAATGGTTTGTCCAGAGGGACAACACCCAACACATAGTGTTCAAAAAATCAGTAGGTATTTCAAAATGTCAAAATATCTAATTATTAAATATCTAATACATGTACAAGCTACAAAGCTTCCTCCATTGGGCCCAACATTGAGCTGGAACTTCAAACTGAGAGACTCATCCAATATAAAAATTTTAAATTTTACGAATTTAGAGCCATTAAATATGATCTAGACCCTTTAATATAGAACCATTACAGGATCCTCATCAAGGGACAAACAGTCTCAACAAAGAAACCTTAAAGACATAGCTCTAGAACACCAAAAGGACAAGCCCAGATGGACATTTTAATCATTTAACTAAAGATTTAACCTTTAGAGATGTCTCTAGAGGAACAAATCTGCATCAACATATGACATATAGGAGGTGAGAGATACCTTTCACAAGTTACAACTAACTATCTGTGAGAATTAATATCTTTCCATATTCCATGAAGGTACTCCAGGTAAGGAAACGTTCCCAGGATTGGTGGAAAATATTTATAGACCATGACCAGATGAAGAGGCAACAGCAGTCACCTGATGTTCAGTTCATGGGGCGAATCTGTTAATATTAAAATGTTATTTCAATATATACCACTTCACAACATTTATTCAAACTGACTGTTTGATTATGAAGCATTTATCCTGATCCGGACTTTACTGGATCTACAGCCTATGCCAGAAACACTAGGTCCTGGGTAGGAATTATAGATTATAGATAAATATAGATTATAGAAAAATGCCTTCTAAGTAACATTAATTTCCTCCAAAAATGCCCTGTGCTAGTGTGAAAGTTAAGATGAACAAGAAAAACAAGCTCTGTCTTTCTCTTTTCAGAGAGTCGTCACCAGATCTTTGCCAGCCCTGGTGAAAATGTGACCTTGCCTTGTCGCCTAAATCGCATACAAAGCCACTCTTTTGGCGGAATTGCGAACAGGATCAAGTGGACAAAGACCGAAGGTGCAGATATTGAAAGTGATGTTCTGATGTCCATGGGCTTCCATATGATCCAATATGGACATTTTCAGAATCGAGTTCACCTGCTGGAAAACGATGAAGACGACGCCTCCCTGGTTATTACTGACCTAGAGCTCAAGGACTTTGGCACATACAAGTGTGAAATCATTAATGGCATGGATGACACCATTGTGGAAGTTCAGCTCCGAATGAATGGTAACTACACTAGTTAGTAAATATTATGCTGTTATGAGGCGTTTGTATTTTAAAATATATTATCTATGTATAACGCTCACAACAATTAAATATATCCTAATTTTTGTGAGCAGTGTCTGCTCTTGGATAAGAAGGTTGTGAGCAACCAAGATGGAAGGGTTGCCCAGATTTTTGGACCAAAAGAAGCCCATAATAAGTTACTTTTAACAACATATCCAATTTAGGCCTTCATAACCCGTATCTTCACCAAAATCATGAATAATGTTTATAATAAGGGATGGAACAATGTAGTTTCTATTGGAGTGCATGTCTGTCTGAAACATCCCATTAAATCCACATGGACGTTTCCTTAGGGGAAGCACCTTTCTCTTTTACAGGGGTCGTGTTCCCGTACTCCCCTCGACATGGTCGTTACGAGCTGAACTTTCATGACGCTGAGGCGGCGTGCTTGAATCAGGGAGCTGTGGTGGCTTCGTTTGAGCAGCTCCTTCAGGCCTGGAGAGAAGGGCTGCACTGGTGTAATGCTGGCTGGTTGAGTGACGGGACCGTGCAGTACCCCATCACCAAACCGAGAGAGCAATGTGGAGGTGCCAAAGTTAACGCTGGAGTCAGGAGCTATGGCCGACGTAACAAAACCAGCAGCCGCTTCGATGTCTTCTGCTTTGCTAACAGAAACAATGGTGCATGAACCTAAGTCAAAATTTTTGTAGTTTCATAGATTCAGTGGATCTTACATGATTTGCATGCCTTTGTAATAAACTGATTAGAAGTCAAACAAGCTAGATTTGTAGCATCAAAAAGACCAATAATAGCAGTGGAAAAGTGCAAATATTTTTGGCAATACTTCTAGTATTTAAAAGTTGTTTAAACCCATCTTTCTCCCTCACTCTCTCAATCTTTATTCTTTAATCTTTGAACTGTTTGATTGATAAATTTGAGTCTTTTTTGTAGTGGATATTCTAGTGCTGGGGTCATCTGTGGAGCTGGCTAACATAGCATTTGGGCTAGGAAAGCGCAGTATGGTGCAAACACAATACACGTGTTAGGTTTCTGCCTTTTTCATTCTCGCTCATAATGTGAACCCAAACTTTTGAGCACTTTCAGAGGTCCTTTGTCCACTAATGCTATAGCTGAGATGACATGTTTGATTAGAAACATGATTACAGGACGCACTGGTCCTGGCAAATGGGTGCCCCTTCACAGGCGTACTTTTGTACTAATCGCAGCACTTGAAGCATAACATTTTAGTTTGTAATCAGGTGTAATTTAAATTCTATTTACCAACTGGTACCTGCCTAATGGAATTTGAATATGTTAACTTTTAAATCGTGATCAAATGACCTGAAGCAAATGTTTACCTTATTGCCATAATAAGTCAATAAAATGTAAGGCTTGCAGAGGTGGACATTTTCTTGTTATAACTATAAAAACATACAAAATTAAAGTGTAGAATCCACTTTCATAATTTAAGCCCCATCAGTATTTGAGTACGTATTTCATGCATTATTTGACAGCTTGAACTTCTATTTTTGGTTGCTATAACAACTATCGCTTCCTTCTCAGGCCAAGTTTTCTTCATTGACCAGAAGCTGACCTTCCACGAAGCTGAGCAGGCTTGCCAGGACGAAGGAGCAGAACTCGCCAAGGTGGGGCGCATGTTTGCCGCCTGGAAGCTAGAAGGCTACGACCGTTGTGATGGCGGCTGGCTGGCCGATGGTAGCGTGAGGTACCCCGTCTCCAATCCGAGGATGAGGTGCAGCCCAACGGAGGCAGCTGTCCGCATGGTCGGATTCCCCGACAGGAAGCACAAGCTGTACGGGGCCTACTGCTACAGAGATCAGCAGTGATCTCCAGCTAGGAGAACCAACCAAGGAACCAACCAACAAACCAGCCAACAGTAACACACAAGCATTAAAAAAAAGCAGTTATCATGAGCTAGCAATGCATTTGAAAGAAAACTGTAACATTCAAAACAAATCACAGAAAACCTATTTTATAAGCATTTAATTGTCATCTTTTGATTTTTTTAATGTTGCACACCTCAGTAACACACATGTACATTTGTCATGGAGTCGTTTTTATAAGCTAAACGTAAAAAAAAAGTGAACTTAATAGTGAAAAATAGTGACTAGAGCATCGGCCACTGAATTTCTACATTCAGTCGTTTTTAAACGTATGCCGACATCCTGAAAATTGTTTTTATACAATTGAAACTTTGACCAATGTCTGAATTATTGGGAAACACCAACGAATGTATATGAAGCAAACCGTACTAGAGATACCTTAGTCTCAATTAGTTTTATTTTTTTTTAACAGTAAGTAGATTTTCTGTTTTAGAATTCATTTCAGGAAGATGAATTGTCCTTTATGTACAATGTATAGCTGAAGATATAGCTGATATTATCAAATAGAAAGTTCTTTCCCTTTTTTCTTTGTAAACTCACACGCTATGCGGTCTTGTATTGATACAGTTGGTTTAAATTGCATTAAATCCTAAATATAAACAAAAACTTGTGACCACTGTTTAATGAAGATATTTGCCACTGAAAGCCAGATTTGTCACATTCGATCCTGAACTTGTTTGACACATTGTTAAAAGGAACATACAATTTGTTTTTGAAGATGACATTTTAGAATGGAAAAAATAAAACAACAAAAAGAAAAAAAAAACAACTTTTGGATGCGTCTGCTATTTTATTAGAAGTGACTTGGTTGGGATTTAATGCAGTGTTGCAAGTGGTGGAATGTTTACATTTAGTAATTTCTATTTTTATAGACATTAATCCATAGTAACTTTCAACTGATACAATCTTACAATCCAGTTGTGGGTTAAAATAATAATAATAATAATAATAATAATACAATTTTATTTATAATGCACTTTACATTTTAAAGAAATCTCAAAAGCCTTGATCGAGGACCCAACAGTAGAAGCTTGGCAGAGGTGGTATTTAAGAACTTGATCTTCTGGTCCAGAATCTTAACCACCAGACAACAGCAGTCAAACCAGCACAATTATGGCCATTATTTGATCATTATATGATCTCATATGGAGTCATGCAAATGTTTTGTGCCCCAATTTCTTGCAACCTTCTTCAGAAAACAGTGTTAAATAATCAAACCTTATTATGTGAACATTTTCCATTACCAATAAATGGTTTGAATAAATATTCAGCTAACTAAAGCCTAGTTCCATTAATTTCTATAAGGAAACCGCTATATGGTAATGTTGATGCAGCCATTAAGGTACTTGATTACTCGTTTATTTATTTTATTTAACATTCCTATTGGCATCAACGGCCATTTCAGCAGTAATGTAATCTATTACCTAGACACGTCTTCGGACTGTGGGAGGAAACCAGAGTACACCCATGCAGACAAGGGGAAGGGCATGAAGACTGGACCCAAAACTGCTCCACCCTGGGATTGAACCCAGGACCTTCTTGTTGTCAGGCTTAATGAATGTGACTATAACCCAGAAATTCCAGGGTCCATGTACCAGCACTGCCCCATTGCCAGTCTTGGGCACTTAAGCAAAACCTTTAACCCTTTGAGGACCAAGGGACATATTTGTCTCAAACTTTTTAATGAACCCCAAATGCAATTGAAACAACCTACAGTCCTGACAGGGTTAAAAAGGAAACACTTAAGGCATTTTTGCCTGTAAAACTTCACTTCAACCCTTTCAGGACCATAGGTTATTTCAACGCATTTGGGAAACTACGAGGCTGGACATCAGAGGCTGAAAGGGTCAGCGACCAAAACCAATCAATTAATCAATCAAACGAGTCAACTCACGCTTCAAATTCACTTCTTAAATCGACTCAGCCCAAGCTTGTTCATATTTGATTTATCATACTGACATGGCATTAACACTGTTATTCTTACCTAGTAACAGCGCTAATATGATGGCTTATTTAGATTTAAAGTTTCACAAATCTAAAGCTAAAGCCTCAAGACTGCACCCTTTAAATCTTTTCTTCAAATCTGTCTCTCACTCTTCAACCCTTTCAGTCTGTTAACAGTTAAAGCAGGGAAAACATTTACTGACTCATCAATGGAAGTGAGATTTCTTGGCTGAGCCCAGCAGATCTTAATACTTTAATTTACCACATTTAGCTCAAGGGCTTTTGATTACACTACATAAAAACATCATTGCTCTTAAAGTCTGTGGTAAAGCATTTATTTGGATCAGAATTTGTACCTTTCATCCCTTAGCAGAATTTTTTAACTAAACTGCTCACAAAGATAAGGGGATATTTAAAAATGAATATTGGAAGCAGTGTATTAGGATGTTTAATTCTGAACAGGTGCCAGTGTGTGAATGACCGGTGTGTGTGAAGGATCCTGAGGATTTGACGCCCTTTGACCCTGTTCCTTTTGCCATGTGTTTTTACAGAGTTCTGACACTGTAGAAGGTGTTTGTGGTTGGGATGTAGACTTGATGTAAACGCCACGTTCTCTTAGGTCTTTTTTCTGTAGCTCTAAAATAATAGGGTGATGAATTGAGGGATACCAGAGCTTGCTGGAGATTTGGAATCAGAAAACATAAAGATGAATAAAAAATATGCATGACAGTTGAAAACATGCTGCTTATGGCTGCAATGTCATGAATTAAGAGGCCGATTTTATTCCTTTTCTAATTTGTTGTAATTGTCAATAACTCAGTCATGACAGCAAGCAGACACTAATCAGATGGTCGTTAAACAGCACTTTCATAGGGGGCGCCGTTTGTAAAGCGGAAACACTCGTAACACCAGCATTTTTTTCACATTTAGCACTGTCGATTGTAAAGTGTCTAAGAAAATTTAAATAATTGCATTTAAATACTTAACATACAAATGATCACTAAATATTTCATTTAAATGTTAAACATAAATCTACAATTAAATATTTATGTTTACCATTTAAGTTAAATATTTCATAATTACATATATATAGTACTTATCCTAAATATTTGTATGTAAATAAATATTTAACATTTAAATTAAATATTTAGTGATGATTTGTATGTTAAGCATTTAAATGCATCACTTAAATTCTTAAACACCTTACAATCGGCAGTGCTAAATGTTAAAAAAATGTTAGTGTTTTTTTATGAGTGTTTCGCTTTAGAAACAGCGCCCCATACTTTCATGTACTTGAGTCGCGCCCATTTGACAGGCTTATAAAAAATACATAATACACCACAAATTGGACAGAGTAGGAAGTTCATTCCTGCTTATTTGTGCCAGGTTATTGGGTTAATAAGACACCTACCTTGCTGAAATATTAATTTATGGGTAAAACTGTAGGTACACTTCCTCCTTGCTCAGTTTGCTTTGTTAACATTGGGCCACAGGATGCCATTACCTTGACATGGACTTGATATCCTAATAAAGTCAGACAGCTTTGCATCCCTCAGCTTGAAGCAGTTCTGTCTAATCCAAAGGGATTTTCTTCACTGAGTCACGTACAGTAAATCATTCAAGGCTGCAACGCTTGTTCTCCTGTTTCATAATCTCAGAAGACCATGCTGCAACAATTTTTTTGCTGTGTCTATTTACTAGCAAGTATTAATATCAGACTTACGTTTCATCTTAAGCTCATCAAGGGAAACAGCAACAGGGTTCCTTTGGGCTTTATGTCCTGGAGGCTGCAGCTATTAGATCGAAGACAAACTGCTCCTCAGTCAAAGGTTAATCTACTATAAAGTTCTAATTTACGATGTTGCAGTGACGCAGAGTCTCTCAGCCTCATGCATTATACAACGTGGAGCTCGACCGAGACGCTTTGTCTCTCAAGTGTCAGTTAAATCATCTTCACAGCCCATGTCTGGACAGCTAACAAAACAATCTTGCTGACATAAGTCGTAATAAACAGCATGGCAGTCCAAACTTTATCGATCTCAGACCCCGTGTTTGTATCCTATAAGATTTGAACTGCATTTACACTTGAAGACAAAAAGCACGTCTCCATGGAGCAAGATTAAAGTCCTGTTGCTGTAGCCCACATGCTACCCGTAACGAAAACTATGGAATTGTCACACTTGGGATTCAATCAACTTTTTTACGTCATAGCAAAAATTTTAAATATTAAAAATGTATCATGAATCATAACTTATATAAAAATAAAAATTGAACTGTTTTAATGATTAATGGATTTCACAATACCTTAACGTACCAACTTCAGGAGTTAAAAAAGGAGACGGCTGTTTAAATTTATTGATCCAGGACAGACCCTGACTGCGACCATAACGAGCACTAATAGGGTTTTATTTATTTCTCTGGCCAGCCATGCAGGGATGGACTTCATGGATCATGTGTGGAAGGTCGTAAATTATTGCTAGCCAGATGAGATGATTAAATTTACACATTTAAATGCGTCATGACCATTAATCTCAAACCTCCTCCTGAAGTGCATCTAGCAATCAGAGGTAAATCTGATATAAGAAGGCTAATTTAGACACTGGTGACTAATTTCTATCTGGATTTGATCCTTACACATAAAACAAAGGGAATGACCAGGTGAATCAGGGTCTTTAATTAATCGTGAATCACTTTCTTGAATGAATCTAATAATTTGCATATACTGGTGGGAGTTAAAAAAGAAATATTATTTCCACGTCTCCATATATGGCTCCACTGAGTTTAGGATTTAATTAACTTCAGCGAACCGCAACAGGACTTGGTAATAGGGTATAAAATCTCGCACACGCACACGCACTCGCACACAGTTAGGAGCAGTGTTTGTCTACACCACAACTATTTAAAGGCTAGACAGACTTGTGAATTTATGATATATATATATATATATATATGTATATTTTCTGTATTTTGATGGTTTAATTTTGAAAACTTCACCCCTTTTTGCTGTTTTAGCCAGCTAGAATATATATATAT
>JAUZSU010167479.1:0-13383 GCA_034780255.1 Parotocinclus maculicauda | reverse complement strand
TTTGGAGGGGGCACCCCAGGTCTGCTGCTGAGCCTGGTCTCTGAACCAAGGAGTCTGTTACCCCTGGAAAGGCAGGAACTCAGGAAGCCCCAGTGTAATACCAGGAAGATTATAGGTAGTCCTCGTTTTAAGATGGCCTGATTTACGATTTTTTGTACTCCGGTACTTTTTTTTGTTTTATATTTTGTTTTTTTAATGTTTTATTAGTTTTGAAAAAACAAAACACAAAACACATAAATCCCCTTGTATATCCATACCAACAAATACAAGTAGAAAATAAAAATAAAAATAAAAATAAAAAATAAAATAATAATAGTACCCCCACCCTCCTTCCTCCCAAACCCTGGGTGTGTTGATAGATCAAAACTCAAAAACAGTACATTCTGAAAATAGTATCAAGGGTCAGTACCTCATAGAAATTTTTTTTATCAAACTAAAGTGAACAACTTAAAACGGGCGTAAATATCAAAAGCCAGATAATGTTGCTATTTAGGCAAAATTTAACTTAAAAACCCCCTATACAACATGGTCGACATCAACCACAGGAGGTCAGAAGAGTCCTCGTAACTTGCAGTGCCCATTTCCAGTCCTCTATAGTCTTTGAGTTGGCACCGTGCATACGACACTTTTTACGCTTAGTCAGTTAGGTGGATCCTATCCATAGTGGTTTACAATGAAAACTTGCAATGCAAATATGGATTAAGGTCATGTTTCCCAAACATCACAATTGCTGCGCTAAACTTTGTTTGCTCTGAGATGCTCTGAGTTTGTCAAATACAATTTGCACATGTTAAATAAAATTAAAATAATACTTACTGGAAACAGATATGTACATAAAATTATTTAAAATTAAAGCTATAAAAGGAGCCCAAAAGAAAAGGAAAAATGCCAGAATAAATGGGATTTTTTGCCAGTAGAGATTTATTCTTTTGGTCTGTGTGTGCACAGGCTGGGGGTGCAGCTTTTCTGGTTAGGAACCATTGTTGTTAAGGGACCAACAGTGACCTGGGACTTCAACCATGGTGCTTCTGGTCAGTAATCCAGTACCTTAACCACTCCACCACCATATTCTTCTTTTATAAAACTTTAGAAGTGTGTAAGGATAAAATGGCAGAGCTGTATGGTTTGCAGGTTTTTGGGATCAAAGCGTAATGCCCTCAGTCCTCTTATTACAGACACAAACAACGTCCTTGAGGCTTCAAATTTGCACCGAAAGCTCACCAATAGTGTAGAAATGTAATGTTGTATGCTGTTGCAGTGTAACTATGAGTGGGCAGCAGTGGTGGAAAAACAAATTAAATCATGTCCCTCTGGACCTTCTGCGTCCCTCTGGCACTTAGTGCTGGGTGAAGCCATGTCTGTAGTAAAGCACGGTAATTATGGTGCTTTGTGTAGCAACGCTTACACAGATAGTGTATACAATTACTGGGCTACGTCACGTTTGTGGGAATTATAATAACACTGAATCTACACGAATCTGAGCTGACATCACAATGCAGTTCTCTGTAATAGAAATGCTTGATCAAAGAAAAGGAATTCTATTAAAAAACTATCACCACAAGGGGGCAGTGATTTTTCAGCTGGGTAATATTTACTTAAAAATTTAACTTAATTTTTCAACACTGAATCTAACAACACATATATTTAACTATACATAATGAGTACTGGCCAATCTCAGGCAATTTGATTTTTTACATTGGTTTGCTTGTTGCTTTTACTCTTTTTAGATTAGATTAGATTAGATGTAACTTTATTGTCATTTTACATGTACAAGTACAATGCAACGAAATGTAGTTTGTAGACTGTTTAAGGTTCTATAAACACAATATACAGATAATACAAATACTATAAACATGATATTCAAATGAAATAATTTACAAGTGAAGTTATAATGTTATGGATGAATGCGTATATTACATGTATGTACAGAATTTGCAGAATATGAGAAACTATGATAAGATGTAATTTTGTACAATGTAGTGTATGGTGCAGCAGAATAGAGAGAAGCGCAATCAAAAATCAGAACAGATGTGAGTGTGTATGAATAGTTGAATGAGTAACAGTCCATAATAGAATACTGATATGTGTGTGTAACAGTCAATGATCTAAGTATAGATGAGTGTGTGTGTGTTAGCAGTGAACAGAGTTCAGTAAGGAGACAGCTCTAGGGAAAAAGCTGTTCCTCATTCTGGTTGTCCTGGTCCGGAGGCTCCGAAGCGCTTGCCAGAGAGCAAAGGGGCAAAGAGATTGAAAACTGGTAGAGACGCAAGGTCCTGCGATGTGCTCGCGCCGCCATCTTGGTTCTTACATCCTCTAACATACTCTTTATATGAGTATTAGGAGTTTTCAGAATTACGACTGACAAATGACTAATTAAAATACATAAAATGTAACCACATGGCATCCACAATAAGGTCATTTGGACACTGAGAACATTGTACTGCTTTTCCCCCAAAACATATTTTTACAACAAACAAATAAAATAAATAAATATTTGACAGTGAACAATACAAGTAGTAATACAACAGTATAACAATCATATCTAGCATATTGTCGATTATTGCAAACATTTGAATATTTCTGCCTAGTCACCCTGTTCCCCTTTCAAAAAATCCAAAATTACCATGCTTCTTCTTAAGTTTTTTAAATACTGCATATACATTTCCTGAAAAAAAATGGTTATATAATAAATGATTATATATGATAATTATACCATTTGCTAAAACAACAGTTAATCTAATCCGATGCTGGTTTAAGACTTTTGCTCAGTACTGTATGTTACTAATTTGTTCATTTAATTTTCATGCTGTGTGAGTTTGATATTTTCTTGCACTACTCACCACTGTTGAGTGCATTATAGTGGCATCATTTTTACCCACTGCTTATATCTTATATAAATAATTCATGATATCACTGACAGCTTCTTTTCAATAGCAGGGGGCAGGTTTCAACAGATTTGCATGGAGTAACAGGTAACATTCCACATCCATCTGCAACTCTACAGACACTTTTATCAGCCTAGTATGAGCTGCTGTTGCAGTAGCAAGAGGATGATCCCTAGTCTGGACAGGCTTCCCTCAGAGGGACAGGAGGGGATCGTACCAAGGATCAATGCTGGGTGATGCAACAGTACCCGACAAAAGAAAGGCCCAGGCAATGATATATGCAGAGATAAAGAGGAAGAGAGCGATGATGGGGATAGAACGATAATCAGGATTAGAGATCGGGAGCGAGCATGAGGGACGGTGTCACGCCAAAATCCCTCCTCACCCAACAGGACAAGTCTGATTCCGATCTACAACAGAGATAAGTGATAGATTATTACAAGGTAAGTGCTTATTCATCTCATCTATTAATTCCTATTTTCTATTTATACTTTTTAAGTCTGTAGATCCATTTACTGGATTATTATTATTAGTAGTAGTAGTATTATTACTAACAGGTGTCAGGTAGTAAATCCTGGATTATTTTTCTATATTTCTGATTTTATCTACATAGTTTGAATAAACAAATACCTGAGGAACTATGGTCTGATATTAAACCTCTCTGCTTTTTAATGGCGCAGTTTTGCACAACGGATTAAAGGTTGCCTAATCTCTACTTTAGCTTTTAAACAGACACAAACATTATTATTTACAGTATTAGTAGTAGAAAAAAAGCTTTATTTGTATTTAATGCCCCCTCTCCTGAATGTTTTCAAATATGTACAGAGTAACCTCATGCTTTTAGCTTATGCCCTTTTTCTAGTGTATTTTTTGTCTTACCTAGACTAGTCTGGGTCTGTGTTATTAAAATCCTATTGTAGGGTCTACCAGACGAACCACGTCACCATGTTACCATACCATGTCCATGTAGTGGACACTACATACCCAAATCTATTTGTATCTAATGTAGTGCAGTATGATGACTGTATGTTGGTTTTCTCTGTGTTCAGTGAGTTCTGAATGCAGCTACACTACCTACTACATTTTACTGTTAGCACACTAGCGCTTAGTAGTAGCGTCACTATTTGAGCACATATGAACAATGCTACTGTTTCCTTTTATTTATATAAAGACTATTTATCCAGGGCAGCACGGTAGCTCGGTGAGTAGAACAGAGTCCTTTTTTTTGGAGTCTGCATGTCCTCCCTGTGTCTGCATGAGTTTACTCCGAGTACTCTGGTTTCCTCCCACAATCCAAAGACATGCATTCTTAGGTTAACTTGTGTCTCCAAAATGGCCCTTAGTGTGTGACTGTGTGTGTGCCCTACGATGGATTGGCGACCATCTAGGGTTGTTCCTGCCCATGTGCCCAGAGTTGCTGGATGGATTAAGCGTAAGATAATGGATGGATGGACAGACTAATTATTCATCATTCCAAATGTAGTATTTGAATTTGATTAAACGTGAGTTGTGTGTGAAGCAACAGCCGCTAGCACCTTCCTTTATTAGAAAACTAAAGCATAGTTGATGGACTTTTATTCAATTCTGAGTCTATTTGTTTCTTTTCTCAAACTTAGAATCACCACATAAGGTCAAGTGAATATGAACAACATCCATTCTATGCTTTTTTATAATTAAATGTGAAAATTATAATATTATCAATCTGTACCTAAACAAAAACAATCCAAAACTATACTAACTAAGGCGAGTGGGTAAAAACAATCAAGTCGTTAGGTCAGACTATTTGAAATAAAACGTGTTCAGCAATTTGATCCTGAATGAGAAGAGCAGGAACTTGTTTTTCCCTGTTAGCCAATCAGAGTGCAGATTTTATTTAGCCTAGAGAAATGACTGATTAATTCTGTTTTGGTTTTAATGGATTATTGATGTTAAGTAACGACAGAACAAAGTTCCGTTTATGATGAACGTTGCCTTATACAGACACATTCTACTCGACTGGTTACCAAACTCTGGTGGTCTAGTCGTTAAGGTACTGGACTATGGACCAGAAGGTCCGGGTTCAAAACCCACCTCTGCCAAGCTACCACAGATGGGTCTTTGAGCAAGGCCCTTAACCCACACTGTATAAATTGTAAGTTGTTCTGAATAAGGGCACCTGCTAAATGACATAAATGTAATTTTAGAGTCCACCTTAAATGAAAGCGAGACGAGATCGAACCCCCATGAGACTTGACTGGACCAGACTAGACTTGAGCACTACAACACTACCTATTACCTACTACGGATTGGATGCAACACATAGTAGTATTGTGATCACACTTTCTTTTTTTATGGACACATACCAAAAGCTTTGGAAGCTTAAAATGTGTCCAGACAGGATTGTCTAAATACAGGTTCTAAATTCTCACCATAGTTCCTGCTTTCTTTTATGTAATTGGTTGATTATGTACTCTTTATACACAACCATTGACCAATGGATTGGCATACTTTCTAGGGCTGTTTTCAGTCTTGTGTTCTGTGGTGCTGGTTAACCCCTGGCTCTCCACTACCCTGAACTGGATTATGTCAGCATGAAAATGAATTAATGAATATTTCCCACTGGTAGCCTATGTTTTGTTTAGCACATGCTGTGTATTATGTGATCAAATTATGTTGTATTATTTAGATATTTGGTTGTTTCGCTATATCTTATTTATTCATTATAATTATATTTCAGTGACTTGTGTGGCAGGCTGACCATCAGGACTATGTAACGATGATCAGAATTGGACCACAGGTTATGTGCTCTCAGTTAAAGCACATAGTACAGAGATTATTCAGTTAATCCTCAAATTCAGGACGTAACGGTGATAAAGCCCTGTCCGAAAATGAGAGCATATCAGTTTCTCAGCTGTAGCAGCTTGTGCTTGCTGCTGTGAACACGTACCTGTTTTAATCCCTGTATCTAAATACTCCTACCTTTTAGCTTCTATACTGGTCAAAAAAATGACATTCATCCAGTTAAAAAGGTTACCTTCTAACCTATTTATTTGACTTAAACCTGCAAACCTGATAATCCTGCTTAAAATGCTTTATTTAACAGCTGCTCAAATATTCACAGCATCAGAGAAGTGGGACTTCAGGATCAACACATGCCTGGGGTAGCCACCCATGGAAGTATAAAAACAGGACTGTTGATTTTTCCTCTATTTTTCTCTCGAAAAAGAATCTGAAGTATGCTGGACTTGTTCTTGGTTCTGGAAGAAGGAAGACATTACAATTCTCATAATAAAGCCCTCTTCTAGAAGCGGGGTTGTTCAGTGGGGTTGTAACCTTGGAGGACATCATTGGTCCACTCTGTTAATACATGAGCCATTAGGATCAAAAGGGCCAAGGTGTGACCCATTTGCAAATTGTTGCCCCACTCTGCCATCATGTGAGTCCTAAGTGTTACATGGTACTATCGAGGTGTCACTAATGGCCGATGGGCTGATGCTGTTGCAGTAATAGGGACATAATCTCTCATTCAGAGAGATTTATATTCCTTAAACTTAGACACACATTTGAACGCTTCTCATAGGTTGATGAAAGCACTTACTTGTCATAGTTCTGTGCTCATTTTGTGTTCAAAATGTGGTGCTGTAGCATACTCCAGTGCAGTGCAGTGTTTATTTCATACATCAACACTGGAAGCGCATGTTGATCATACAGACTGAGAGATTAGAGCCTGTGGGATTAGAGTCAATCTGTGCAGCAATCTCATGCTGAGTGTAAAAAGGGATGATGGGAAAGAAGCTTAGTGGATCAGCTGGTCAAGCCATTGTGAATGTATGGGGGAGAGGCAGGGTCGCATTTGGAGAACATGGTAAAGTTGGTTAGCATCAGGAGCTTGAAACAGGGTTGCTAGTGACGTTGCTGTGGAGATACAGGTTTTGTGAAAATGAATGCACAGTGACACGTTTAAAAAGGGTTCTCTTCATAATCAATCGTGCTCCTTAGAGGCTTGTAATAACCAAAGCTCTACTTCAGACACATAAGTGAAGGTTTGCATCTGCCCTGCTGTTTATTTCCTGTTTCATGAGTTTGAGTTTTCATTTGTTGACCTCCTTCACAGCTGATCAGCCATGCGATTGGTCAGCACACACCATCGCATTCGCCGGGCGGCGGAACCTGAGGCTGAACCTGAGGCTAAACCTGCCCCTGGTCCACCACCTCCCTCTCATCATGCCCACAACTTCCTCGACATCAAGAACAAGTTCTTCAATGAGCTTGGACACCTACCCAGTGCGTAACATAAACAAATCAATAATATTAATTTCAAAACTGCACGTTCTTCATTGATTCATTATATCATACCATTATCATGTCATTTCATGTCATGTGATCAGTCAGATTCCTAATCTATAGCATTATATTATTTCTTTATTCTATGCAATGCTCATCCCAGACCACAAAATCAAATGTAAGTGTCTATCATCATTTCCTAATGATTCCCTTTCTGCCCATCCATCTGCTGTTCTATTCATACAGTGCCTACAAAATATCTTCATGCCCCTCTTAAATGGTTCTGTAAATGTATTAAAAAGATTAATTAAACCTAAATTAAAAGGGTTGGAAAAGAGACCAGTCCCCTGATTTAGTACTTTGTAGAGGCACCTTTTGCTTTAATAAAAGCCACCAATCTGTTTGGATCTGTCCTTGTCAGATTTTTAAAGTTAGATTGGAAATTTTTCTGCATTCTTCCTTGCAAAATTATTCAAGTACAAATTTTGTGATGACTGGCAATGCACTGCTCTCTTCATGTCCATCCATAGATTTTCCAATGGATTTAGGTCAGGACTTTGACTTGGCCATTGAATGATGTTCACCCTCCTCTCCTTAAGCCACCGATGTGTGTTTCATGTTTAGGGTTGTTGTGTGGCTGCTGCTTAGGGGGTCACATGCTTTCCTTAAGAACTCTTTTTGTGTCCTTCTCCTAACTTGTGCCATGGCTTCACAGAGCCCTTTGAAGCACCTTCCAACCATTTTAATTCAGAGTAGTATAATGTTTAAATACAGTTGGAAAAAGTGGTATAATGTTGAGGATTCATCTGTTCATCCCTCTATTCATCCATCCATCTGTCCATTCACCCATCCTTTATTAATTTGATCATTCATCTACTGATCCATTGTATTGTTCACCTACTCATCTATCATTTAATTCATTTATTAATTTATTCATATATTAACCCATCTCCATCTGTCCAAATACTAATCCAGATCCCTGTCTCTGTCATCAATCTATTGATCTATTGTAATAATTTATCTACCATCTACCTAATTTGCCATTCATTCATCTATCCATCCTTTATCCATCCATCTCATCCTGCATCCATCCACTCTTTTATATATCCCTTCATTATTCTTCCATTACAATTATTCATTCTTCTGTGTGTTCATGTATCCATTGTTATAAACACACTCTTTCCTCTTAGTGCCCATGTGGGCTATTGGGGCCATAGTGGTGGTGGTTCTTGCCCTCGTTGGATGTTTTGCCTTCTGCATTTATAAGAAGTGTTTGGGAGGAAAGAAGAAAGCAAAGAAAGTGCGTGAGAGGAAAGGTGGGCGTCGCACAAGGACAAAGGAAAAAGAGGGCGACGAAAACAAGGTGAGAGAGATTTTACTCTGCAGTATATAAGTTTAACATGAATACTCCATTATCATATGTTACCCCTAATAAAGAGGACTAGCACTGGTTTTTTTGCCTGCGCTGAGAGAACTGGAATTTTCTCCAGCTGTGGTAATTAGGGGTCAGTTTGAAGTGCTGGAGTATTTATCCATATTTGAACTCAGATGTGTACTCAAATGAGATTAAAAGTACAAATCATGAATGTATCTTTTTCAGGAAGAGGCTAAACCAGAGGAGGGTGAAGAGAAAGAATCATTTGGCAAGCTGGAGTACACTCTGGACTACAACTTCACAGAGAATCAAGTGTGTATGATTGTGTGTAAAGGAACAATGACATATAATTATTATGACCTTGTAATTAATGTAATTAATCAGTATGAAAGGTCTGTGGATTTTCCATTAATAAATGTAAGGTTTTTTTTTATCTCCTCTCATACAGCTTATTGTCGGTATCCTGCAAGCCCAGGATCTGCCTGCTATGGATATGGGGGGCACCTCGGACCCTTATGTTAAAGTGTACATGCTGCCTGACAAAAAGAAGAAGTTTGAGACGAAAGTTCAGCGCAAGAACCTCTGTCCTGTTTTCAATGAAACTTTCATTTTTAAGGTGTGATTTCTTCGTCTTGTTCATCCTGATTTTCCTATATTGCAGAGTAATTATTAGAATACAGGAGGTGGACAAACTACCAAGATCAGCTTGACTGAAAAATGAAAATATTCTCTGTCATTTCTTTACAGATGTTTTTAGATTTTTTAATGTGGAAGTCCAAAACAGTGAGAAACCGATTCATGTACTTGCAACTCATAAACTGCTACTAGTTAGTTAATATGTTGATCCATATGAGTTGAGCAACTTTGTCTCCTTTATAATAATGAGGGTTTTTTTTAGCAGATATAAGGAAAAGTTAAACATCAGCATTATATATCGGCCATTGTTCAACCACTATTCCAAACATAACTTTTAATGATTATTTGGGAGTTCTGGAGTGATAACCATTGTCTGAACAAACATCATACTTACTTTGATTCTTTATCCTCAGATTCCCTTTAACGACCTGGCTGGACAAACTTTAGTCCTGCAGGTGTTTGACTTTGACCGATTTGGCAAGCATGATGTGATCGGAGAGATTAAGATCCCCATGAACAGTGTGGACCTGGGACAGCCAATCCATGAATGGAAAGACCTGGTGGGAGGAGAAAAAGAAGAGGTGAGTTATTTATTTATTTATTATTTAATATTTTATCATTGAAAGGTTGTGAGTTAAAATTAAAGCTAGTTTACTAGCCACATGTCATCACTGACATGGATTTGCATTTCTGATATGTCAACAGTTTTCATACAAGCCCTGTTGTCTTAGTTGATTTTTTTTGTAATACAGGTGCAGTGCAGTGACCATAATGGGCTTTAGATTTCCATCCTCTTTTGTAATAATCACTTTAACTTTTCAGCACGTGTACATGATGTGAACATCTACATTGTGTCATAAGGAAGGATATTAGAACAATATTTAGAGCAAGAATACCATTTATGCTTTCCTCTCTGAGCAGCAAGAGAGGCTGGGCGACATCTGCATCTCCTTGAGATACGTTCCCACATCTGGAAAACTCACCGTCTGCATTATGGAGGCCAAGAACCTAAAGAAGATGGATGTAGGCGGTTTATCAGGTTAGTGCTGCTCTGCTGTTTATGTACAATCCCAGTACTAGATATTTTTTTTCTACTTTTCTATTCCCAATTCTAGCTGTGGGAAACACTCATTGTTCCAAACACAGTAATTCATCCGTATGCTGTTCCCTTTTCCAAAATCTGATAAATCCTCGTTCTGCACTCAATTTGAGGACTATTCCGGTTTGTTGTTCTGCTCCAAATGCCAGTAGTAAATAGGGTTGGGTATCAAAATTCCAAGAACTGGGTACCCATTAAAAATAGATAAAAAGATGACTTTATTCTGCTTATTGGTTTCTACTAACCCATTTTTTGCTTCAAGTACAAACCTGTGAGTAGTGCAAAAATCCCTCCTGTATTAAAAAGGAAGCTATCTGCTACAACTGGGTGTTATGTGATCACCAAGTGGTTTTGCTTTGATTCGCTCCACTAGTTACACAAGTGTTTGTGTTTTAATCTCAGAGGTTTCCTAACATATCTTATCATAACATATCCATAACATCTTGGATTGGGTCCATTTTTTAGTCTTGGTCCTGCCAAGGTTTCTTCCTCATCATAGTTTGACAGTTTTTACCTTTCCACTGTCTTCCTAGGATTGCTCAGTTAGGACCATATGTGTAGATATAAAGCTCCATTAAGACCATGCTCTGTTTTAAAAAGCGCTATAGAAATCTGTTTTGTCTGTATATTTTTTTCCCATTTTTATAACAATGAGTGCTGTTTCTCGAACCTTGCCTTATTCATTTATGCTTAGCTTTTGGGCACTTCTTTCAGACCCGTTCGTAAAGGTGGTTCTACAGCACAATGGTAAACGTCTGAAGAAGAAGAAGACCACGGTTAAACAGAACACTCTGAACCCCTATTTCAATGAGAGCTTCAGCTTTGAGATCCCTTTTGCCCAGATTCAGGTAACACCATCATTAATCACCTGAACATTCTTGATGTTACAAAAGCTTTTGTAATATTTCTATGACTTGTGCTACGGTAGCCTGTTTGTGTGTTTACATTTACATTTACGACATTTAAGCAGACACCCTGATCCAGAGTGATTTACAACTCATACAGTCTTACAATTCAAGCAATGGTGGGTTAGGGGCCTTGCTTAAGGACCCAACTGTGGCAGCTTGGCAGAGATTTAAACCTTGGACCATCAGGTCCACAGTCCAGTGCCTTAACCGCTAGGCCACCACAGTCCGACATTTGGAGACCAAACACCAGTTGGCAACACTGGCGTCCATAAAAATGTTGGTCCTTGTTAAAGTCACTCATATCTCCCAAGTTGAACATGTTGACTAAAGCAGTGGTGCCCAAACTTTTTTTGCATTTCCCCTTACATGCTGCAGCTGTAACAAGACAATCAGCTTCACTCAAGTAATTGATCTGTACTCATCGGTGTGTACGTTCATCTACAGCACTTGGCAGACGTCCTTATCCAGAGCGTCTTATATTTGATAACGTACCATCCAAAGTATTGTGGGTTCAGGGCCTTTCTTAAGGGAACAACAGTGGTAGGTTTGGATTGGTAACCTTTGGATACAGATTGGTTCGGTTGGAATTCATAATAGCCTTCAAGAATCCCAACTCTAACACACCTTCTGTGTTTGTGTCCCCCCGCAGAAGATCCAGGTGCTCATCACGGTCTATGACTATGATAAACTTGGCAGTAACGATGCCATCGGAAAGTGTTGGATCGGATACGGTGCCAGCGGCGTGGGGCTCCGCCATTGGTCCGACATGCTGGCTAATCCCCGTCGCCCGGTCGCCCAGTGGCACACCCTGCAGCCGGAGGAGGAAGTCGATGCAGCCCTGAAGGCACCTATCCGCTAGTAAACCATAGCTTTATTTAAAAATACATTTAGAGAACGTCCACTCATTTAGTCTCCAGATTAACTCATGATATTAGGCTGAGCATAAATATACACACACAAATGCTCACAAATAATAACAAACACACCATAGGACCTGGTGATTTCATTTATTCACCCAGCCTGATAGTGTCTAGACCAAAACGTCAATTTAGAATCACACACTTTATGCTTCATGCCTCAGTCCCTTTTTCAGATCTCTTTCGCTCCAATGTGAGCCATGTGCACATCTTATTCCGCCTCAAAGCGCAAACAAAGCGCATTTCTGTTGTTTTGGCCATGTTCTTTTCCGGTGTAAATGTATGTGTGTGTGTTGTGTGTGTGTGTGTGTGTGTGTGTGTGTGTGTAATCTTAGGGTCGGGTTCTCCTGCTCTAATTATATGTTCATCTGATTTTCTAAAAGAAGTTACAGAGGTCAACTTAAGCTGTAGGAAATAATAGACATTAACTATTTAGCATCAATTACTTTCTGAGAGCTTGAAAGATGTAAAAAAAGAGCTGGCACACTTTTTTTTTTGAAGCTTCATGTCTTGTATGTGTATGTGTTTATTTACAGAAGACTTTTGTTTGTGTAATTGTGTTGTCTATTACTTGTGCTCAACTGTACCAAAAGATACTTTGTTGTGATGTTGTGGACCTGTTCTGTGACCTGAAACATATATGTAAATATATTTAAAAATACAGTACAACGTTTACGTGAGGTGTAATTTCTTTTTAACATAAAGTTCAGCACACATCAGTCGTATTTTTTTTTGGTATCTGGACTTATTTGGTTATTTCTGTAGGTTAATACTTTTTAATTGTACTTACTACAATGCAAAGGATAAATCTCTACTCTTTACTTACTATATTTTAAAAACAGACTCTGCGTGGTCACATGTCTCAGGTACTGTAACCTGAGGCTTAGCGTGCTTCATGACTATTGCAGCGCGGGATCACATTGGTATGAAACATCTGTGATAAATCATAGTGATCCTGAAATTACTTACAACTTTGATGAATAACTTGCTGAAAAAACAAGCATTGACTAGCATCAGATCCATGCTGGTTTAAACTGGTGTGGTGCTGGTTTTGCTGGTTGACCAGTATGATCTTGCTGGTTTTGTTGTTCAAACAGCATACTCAGAAAAAAAACAAGCATGCACTGGTCACAACCATCCAAGGACCAGCAAAGACCAGTATGTGCTGGTCACCACCATCCAAAAACCAGCAAAGACCAGTATGTGCTGGCCACCAGCAACCCCAGTAAAGACCAGGATGTACTGGTCACCAGCAACCCCAGTAAAGACCAGGATGTACTGGTCACCAGCACCCCCAGTA
>JAUZSU010167478.1:0-25079 GCA_034780255.1 Parotocinclus maculicauda | reverse complement strand
AAAGTTGAGCGTGTTGTAGCGCATATTTAGTCAATGACATGTACACACAACAGTATATATTTGATCACTTATTTTTTTTTTACATTTTAGGGGAAGCTGCGCTTCCCTTGCAGTCTTAGAGCAATCGCCACTGATATATATATATATATATATATATAGTGTCCCGTCCCTTTGTTTGACTATCACAGTGTGATACTTGTTTTATCCAAGGAAAAGTTAACTTTTACAGCAAACACATTTCCGCATATTGGTAATGAAATAGTAACATTTAACTTTACACAAGATTCTAATATAACTATTATTAGGTCCATTCACTATTACCATTAGTTCCTATGAGGAAATTCCTACCTCATTCCTGCACATTTAAAACCCTGCCTGAACGCAAGACCATTTTGAGTGATGTGTGCCTCACTGTTTGTCTCAATGTTTGTCTGTTTGTCCTTCAGTATTTGTGTCCTTTTAAAATCCCTACTCAAAGTTACATATTTTCGCCTTTAAGCTAAAAGTAAGCCATGTTGTGGTGTCACAACATCAAATGAATACTTTCATATACAGTACATGATCCACTCACTACCACAATCTTACTCACCGCTTTGGCTCTGATCACGACACTGCAGTGCTGGATTGGCATGTCTTATATCCTGTCTGCGATGGCGCCGCTTGGCATTGGGGATGTAGCGCGTGCATTTATCTCCATCCCAGGCACAGTAGGGGTCTCGGGCCAGGCAGCATTCTGCACATGCTTTTCCATACATGCTGCAGCGATGCAGTGGCACCTGCGCTACTCCAATATTTGATCCCACAAACAAAGATTGCTAAAGACATAAAATGAATATTTTTAATTCATATTACAAATAAAAAGTATTAATTTTTTCAACAATTTTCTTTATAAACTGCTCACCCGTTTTACTGAGATCTCCATAGAAGTGATGGGGGTAGGCACCTGGCAATAAGACAATTCAGGAAATAAGCACTTGACAAGATACATTTATACTGATCAGCCTTAACTTTAAAAGTAGTGGCAAATATTGTGCTTATCGTGCTGCCAAAGTTTTTTAAACATGTATGCCAAAAGACCTTGAAAAGTCTCCTTTGCTATCTAGTACCATCCTACAAATACTCAACTGGAAAAGTTGGATGCCAAGTCAACACTGAACATTTTGTCGTGTTTCTCAAATAATTTCTGAGTCATTTGTGCATTGTGGCAAGGTCCTTTATCCTGCTGAAAGAGGAAACTATAAAACTATGAAAGGGTGTACATGGTCTGTAGTAACTTTTAAGTTGTGCCAAAGTAATGATCACATCAATGCCATTTTTTCCAGCAGATTATTGTCTGGAATTTCACACTATCGTCATTCATGTGTAGCAATCTGGTTAAGCCATTCCTGGTAAAAGCTTGTGTTTGGGAGAGCATTAGCGTTCTGAAAAATGCCAGTTGAAAGCCCTTCCATGAAAGCCACCATGTGGTTGCAGGATGTCCTGCGCATATTGCTGAGATGTTAAAGTCCCTCATATCACTTATAGGGCTATATAAAACGTGAATAAAGCATATTAAAATATATAAACAGTGACCAACTTTGACTAACTAGCAATTTGCACTCTCTTTTAGTAAGTCCCAGTGTCTGATCAAACCACACCTGTGATCGCTTACATATCTGCCTTGTATGCCAAATTCTGCAGAAATTTGACATTTCTATCTCCTTTATTGATTTAGTCAATGAATGTATACATACTGGTCTATAATTTAAATTGGATCAATGGTAAAAACAAACCTTGAAAACCTGAAGTTCCTCTAGTGTGATCTCTTCAGTGGTGTGCATGTTGCCACTGTGCAGTGCAATGACCTTTAAAACAGTGCCAACATCTGCAGGGTCAAGAATCAAAAGTCATTCCACAATGACCACCAGGAATATACAGATCATGTGGATGTAGCACACACAAATACCTCTGGCTCTCACCTGTGCCAATAAACATGACATCATAGGGCACGTCTTCAACCATTGTGCGGTCAACAGTGATTTGTGTTAGTCTGTATGGAGTACTGGTGCGTAACAGCAGAGGCTGACGCTGTACTGGGTATACAACCCGCCACATAAGAGGATGAGAACGAGCAAACTGCAACACTGCATCTGGAAACTCCAGAGTACTGCCAAACACACGGCCGGGCTGAGCTGTGATCTTACTAGGGCACTGAAAGAGACAGACAAAAAATGTTATGTAGGGTATGCAAAGCAGTCATTTTATCTCATGAATAATTTGTGTGTGTGTGTGTGTGTGTGTGTGTGTAATGACTCACCACTCCAGGTCGTGGATATGGAACTCGGCCCTCGTAAGGCCCCCACTGATAGTCTGGGCCCTCTTTATGAGCAAATGGCCCATTAAACACCTCACGAATGTCAGCCATACTATACACGCACACTGCATAACCCTGGAACACATTACTGTAGAAACATGACAATAAGCACACATGCACAGACAAAAACACATTATATAGCACGGTGAATGGTTCTAATTGCTACAGTGATATTCATTATCTATAAATTGTAGATTATAATGTGATTTATTAAACTAGTTAAGTAGTTGCAGTGAACCAATAACATTCTGAGACCTTTACAGCACATGGTGCTCTAACTTTTGCACATGTTGAACATGAAAATTTTATGCATTAGTTTTTGCATAAATCTTTTTTCCTGTAATGGTTGTGTAAATTGACCTCTGATGCCAAAACATTTGCATGTACCTGATGGTGCTGAAGATAGCATAGATTTCTGGGTTCCGTTCATCTTTAGTCCTCAGAAAAAACACATCCTCTGCATACATGAGCACACAAATTCCTTAATTCCATATAGCTGGCTAAGAATACCTCAATTCAATTTCATAATTCACATTTGTACATGCACAAGGTGCAGAGACGATTTCCATTTTTTTTTAGTTCCATGGTGATGAAAACGCTATGCCGGGTTCGGATTGGACGCATGCTCCATGATACGGTTGTAAAAAAGTTAAACAGTGTGAAACCCCGACCGCAATTTCCATTCCCCCCCATTCAGACGCCGGCCATGTATATAATCCATAACCTCTGGCGTCACCAAACGACGCAGGCGATACATCACCAAAATATAAATGAAACGCTATGTTTAAAAATTAAAAGTTAAACTCTCGATCCCAAAATAAAATAAATAACAAATAAACAAACAAACCAAAAAAAATACAGAATATCAAAAATGGCTGTAACACAAAAAGTATTCATTTATTCTCTTTCTTATCCGCTAGATTCTGCATAGGGCCCAGACTACACCTCCTGGGATCTCCAGTACCATGTGTGTGTGTGTGTGTGTGTGTGTGTCTGTGTGTGTGTGTGTGTGTGTGTGTGTGTGTTTGTGTGTGAGAGAGAGAAAAAGCTCTCACCCAGCTGATCAAAGTGTGTATCGATGCCATGAGGTCCAGGTACGGAACATGCAAGTCGAGCTTTAATGAACGTACTCCACTTATTCACCAGGACTCTTTTTCCTCCAACATCATTCTGCAAGACACACTCAACTTGTTCAATGTTCAAAAGGCATACAAATAGCAAGATAAGTAAGCATACAGTATAAAATCTGCCAATGTATTATGCATTGACAAAACGGACCACTGCCTGCCCCTGACTTTAGAATTAGGCGTAACCAGGTGTAAATCTGCCAGAGCTTTTGATCCTCTCTTTTGTATAGACCGCTTAAGTTTACCAGATAATGCTTCACTGAGGATTAGATCAGGACACCCTAAGATCTGTTAAAAGTTGATTCTGTTGTGTTTGGACCTATTTATGCAGTTTACAACATATGTTTTGGATTATTGTCCTGCTGGAAGAACCACCTATGACCCAGTTGTACTTTCTTGGAAAAGAAAGACAAAATCTCCTGATACTTCGTGGTGTTCACAATCCAATGTGTCCTAAAAGGTTCACGTGGCAGTTTGATGAACATTAGCTCCATATTATCACAAATCATCCAACATACTTTTGCCAAATTTCTCTTGTCTCATCTGACTGGTATGTCTCATTATATGTAACCGATCTTAACTTAAAAGTCAATAAAGTTGATGTAAAGGTTCTGCAATGCACCTGGATGACATTGTAAGGTGACATGGCAGTATTAAAAGACATCTTGAAACACAGTATACCTCAATGAATGACACCTTTATCGTCTCTATAGACAAGGTAAGGGTTGCTCCAGTACTGGTTATTTGCACATGAGCACTAGAGCATCTGTTAAGGTTGTGTGTCGGTCTATGCACATTTGCTTCAAACTATTCCTGTGAGAATATCGACATTTTAATAGCCTATAAGTTGCAGCACTGTATAGCCGTCATGATGTGTACCACATGGATGATTACACATAGCTGCATACTCTCACACAGATACACATACAGATAAGTTATTTAAAAGGGGATTAATATGTGTTTGAGGATATCACATATGCTGATAACCTTATGCTGAGAAACATATGCTGTTTCTTTCAACAGATGCGTTTAGAGGGTTTTTTTACAAACCCCTCTAACTTCTCTGAATGAGGGTGTGTGACTCTTGCTTTGTGCATTTCTGAGTTATTGTCCTAAGAGATACATTGACATTACAGTGTACAGCAGAGAGCACTCATGTATCAGTCAAATTGTTAACACATAGTTTCATGGGGATTAAAAGTCTGAGATCTTAATCCCTTTGTTTAGGCTCAGTTACAGAATCCTAATCTTTACATTCAATGTTCGAATATACTGTACTGTGCAAAAGTTTTGGGCATTCTATATTTTTAAGTTTATACTCTGCTTATTCCTTTGTAGTTCTACTCTGTTTCTGTTTCTTTAAATACTTGTTTGTCGTTTTTATTCTATTCTCTAACAGTCAGCACCCCCACTGGACCACCACAGATGAGATACAATTAAGATAGTGGATTATTCTCAACACTGCAGTGACACTGATGTGGTGGTGGTGTGTTAGTGTGTGCTGCATTGATGAGAGTAGATAATGATAAAAAAGTCACAGCAGAGGACAGTTGACCACTCATCACGGGTTTAATGACGATGCTCATAAGCCCACTTTCTAAACTTTTTACGGTGTTTAGCAGATAACTGAATGCATACTATCGATCGATTTTGTTTGGTCTGGGGGGCATAACCGTTGTCCAGCGGCTGCTACGCCTGCTCCTTCTTGCCAATAAGTTCAAGTAGCAGTCATCTCTTGTTGTGCTAGATGGACATCTCTTGTGCCAGATGGGTGACCCTGCCCTACTGTTCTTCATACTGTTACAGTCTCTTGAAAGTCTACTAATCACGCTTTGGGATGTTTTAAGTGCTGTGCCACTGTTGTCTGTGTTTGACCAGTTTCAAGATGTCCTATAGCTCTTTAAGCCTCACATTTAGGCAAATTGTGTTACAGAGGCATTGCAAGGGCTGGAAAATTGCAGGATGTGCACTTTCAAGATCAGGGAACGATCAGATACTCCAGCACTTTCAACCTTTTATATAGTGCTCTTTCACCAATTAAATAAAAGTAGTTTTTGCATTATAGAACAAATTTATTTGACTTGTTGTTTGGTTTTCTGTGTTTAATAAAAAATATAAAATCTTTGATGAATAAAGATTAAATACATTTTAAGCACTTCGCATTCATTTTGAAATATCTAACAATCTACCAATAAGCAGAGTATATAGCTTCATAATACATCCTGGTACTTTTACTTTTAAAACCTAAGTACATTTGAAGGCACCTACACTTGCACTTTTTCTTAAGTGGTCTAAAATATTTGCATAGGAGGAGAACAACTTTTTTCCTGAAGTCATACTTTACCTTGCATACCTTTAATTTAACTCATGTACATGGTTTTTGTACTTTTACCACCGCTGCAGTATAGTGTCCACTTTTAATTGAAAGCATGTACTGTATGTATGTAGCTGTGTTTATCGTCCTGCATGTGCATCCTTGATGTCAAAGTGAAATCATTATGCATAGTTAAATTTAGTGGTATGTGAAACAGTTTGCAGTTGTGTGTATAGGGTGGGGAAAACAAACCAATCGTCCTTCCATTGTTTTTCCTACGATTGCTACACGTTAAACCCTGCAGGGCCAGATCTGTTTGTAGATTAGATGGTTGGAAGTGGGTCAAGCACTGAGAAAACACAGGACTATTACAAGGAAATGTGCTCCTTTATTTAAAAATTATAGCACTACACATTTATCATTGCTGTTCCTACTATACCTGGAATGTTATTCTAACAACTAACAACCAGGTCTGCTTCTTCTATGCAGCCCTTATACAGGCTATATGCCTAGAGCTTCTTGAACTTTCTTGTCACAGGTCTGCTTCTTCTATGCAGCCCTTATACAGGCTATATGCCTAGAGCTTCTTGAACTTTCTTGTCACAGGTTCTAGAACATTCTTACCAGAGTTGAGTATTGTTTGCGTTTTATTGCTTTGGATTCTGATTCTGCTGCTGCTTATTGATATTAATACTCTCCACTGCTGAAATAGCAAACACGTTGTCCAAGTGTAAAGTAAGATAGATAAGATAGATGAGTAAAATATGTTTGAATGGGAAGAAAACAAAAAAAAACCTTAAAACAAAAATTATTACTTTCCTTTTGGATCACAGGTTCATAATTTCAGGAGTAGATATTATTTGTCACCAGTAGCAATTGATTTTTGTTTTCCTAGGTCTTTGTTTCAGTACATTAAACCACGTTAACCCTGTCCCAGTCGAACACAGTTGAAGCAATTTCATGCTGGTGCATAAGATGTTTTGCCATGTTGTAGGTGCAACCTCCTTTACAACATATACTTTCCATATATATTGGATTTAGAATTTCTCATGAAGTACTGCTCTTTTGAGAGTCCATCTGTCACTGATGCTATAGCAAAATGTATTAAAACAAAACTACGTGATGACATATGTGCTCATATGACACACTGGGTTGAACTCAGGCATTCTTTTTACAAGTTCTAAAAACTTATTTATCTTATAGACTGTGCTAATTTCACCCACATTTTTTCATTTAAAAATTTGCAGGCTTAACCCACTCTCTTCCTACAATTTTCTAGAACTGTTATTTGCCTATACAGTGTGTAGGATCAACCCCCAGGAACTCTAGAGCTTCCTCTTATAGAGTATGCAGGTTCCAGATAAAATTCCTTAGACTCAAAAACTTAATTTTCCTTATATACTGTGTTGTTTTCACACCTAAATACTATTCAAACAGGTTTTACAATTTTCTAATCTTCTTTTCCTACAGATACAAGATATGTTTCCCTATACAGTGTGCCAGATCAATTCATGAGCACTCATTTCGTGTACAGGGTGTCTATAAAGTAAGTCCCATTTAAATATTTGTGTTACTCACCATTCAGTGTCCATGAGAGGCTGTTCTCAGATTGAAATAAAGCTTAAGTAGCAATAATTAATCATGTTTAACTATTAATAATGACTTTATAGACACCCTGTATTCCAGAATAATATAGGGATTGTATTCTTACCATAAGGTTACACAACTTTTCTAGTTAATTAATTTTTAAGTTTAAGAAATTGTGGCTAATATTTACCCAACTGAAAAGTGTAAAAACAATTACAATTTTCATTACTAAGCAAACATAGCACAAGCACACAAAACAAATGTGATCAGCCTTTGTGTAAGCATATAAACATTTTATGTCTGTTACTTATTTCTGATTAACCTGAAAACCAGTCTAATGCTCGCTGCGAGTGAACTTTATCTAAACAAGGGCAGAAATAATACAGGGTACAGATTCAAGTACAGAGCAGAGGGGTACAGATCAAGTAAAATAATACGTTCCTTAGCCAAATGCAAAGCTATTATGTATGTTTCCTTATTATGTATAGCCTGTTTCTTCTTAGAAATAAAAGAAATTAATACTGTACACTGTCCAAGGTTTCTGCATGCACACTCACCGCACACACTCGTCCAATCCGTGTATGTATGGCTGCCTCTCCCTCTCTCTCTCCTGCCTCACTTGCCCTCTCGGTGAAGAAAAAGTAGACCTTATCATCATCTTTATCTGCGCTGTCTGGAATGAGGTGCGCAGACACAAACCTGGGCTCTAATCATACGCATCCAAACACACACACACACACACACACACACAGAGAATACAGAAAGGAGGAAGCAAACAATAAAAGAATAGGTAACTTTAGCATCCATCATAAAGTAAGTGTAATTATTTATAATTAATGAAAATATAGTCTGATATTTCGTATTGTCATTCTTATATTTGTCCATCCCACCTTTTAGTAAATCATTCTACTTTTGCACTTTGTAGCATTAAGACTACAGATATGATGTTATGTAGTATTGGTAATTGTGAATATTTTACCATGTAGTATTCTCTGGTCTGTTTCAGTCTTCATGGGAGATCGATTCCCCAAACTCCTTAAAATTACAGAATCACGTCCCAAGAAATCAGATGTCAGACCTGTGTACAGCTCCCCACCTGAGAGGCAAAGATGGGGGCAAGAAGTGCGTAACATTGTAGTGAAATCAACAACAATGCTTGGTTTTATAAGTGCTGCTGTAATCAAATCCATTACAACACATTTGGTGCCTCGGAGCACTCAGAGGAGATTGACGATGATCTGGTATACTGTCGCAACCCAAAAGCACACACAAATAGCGCGAGAGAGAGATAGAGAGAGAGAGTAATTGATACCTTGTGTCAGTGAAATAGGTCATCAACTGACAACAACAGGGCTACACCCTCAAAAGAACGAGCCAACAAACACAATCACACACAGGCATGATACACACAAACAATCATTTTCCTTCCTGGTCAAATATACAGGCTTGCAAAATGTAAGCACACTTCTTGAGTGATCCCCTGTAAGTTCAGTTACAGCCTTCACTTAATATTGGTGTTCTGCCTCTTGCTCTCAGAAACCTAAGCCAATTTTACACCATAAGTGAGGTGACATGGATGCCAAGTTTACACTGCTTGTAACTTATAACTACTATATTTACATATTTTGGTTTACAAACTGTGTGTGTCCAGGTGATAAAATGAGATTACAGTTTCTCTGTTATTGTAGATTCAACTTGACAAGGTTTTGGCCATGTGATATACTAGTAATTGCTAAAGGTTAAGCTTCAGTTAAAGCTTGTCATACCTTGTCACTGTTAACAACTGCTTCTATCGCTGCTTGCTGTATATTTGTCACATTGCTTCCTTAAGGTGGTAGCAACTTCAGGTTCAGATGGCATTGCACAAGGACGATCGGGCTATAATTACTATAAAAACGCAGGTTTTTCGCAACCACTTTCTGAAAGAACACTGCATAGAGCTGCAAACCATGAACACATGGAGCAGAGTCACACGTAAGTGGCCTTCAATCAGGTTTTGACTTTTGCTCATTATCTTAACCAGGAACGTAACTTTTCAATCTCAATTCTAAGATGATAATTCATAAATAAATATACATAGGGTTGCAAAAGTGACTGATTGGCATAGTAAATTCTACAGAATATCTGTAAGACTACCTGGAAAACTAGTAAGATTAGTAAGATAACACAACATTGATGTTGCCAACACCCTTAAACTTGCTATAGAATGCTATTAGGTACCTTTTAGTCACGGTCAAACATTTATTTGTCCACTGAGCTTATAACAGTCATTTTGATTCTATTGCTTTTATGGACTACATGTTCTTACATTTTACATACACCAAAATACTGGTGAAAGCCCGATGGAACAGTGCATACACAAATAAAACCATAAAATAAAGATTGCATTTTCCCAGTGGGAATGGAACAACCACATACATTTTAAGAACAAAAAGTGACACAAAAAGCATTTATATTTATTTACATTTACATTATTCAAGTGAAATTTACCTGCAAAGGTGCTGGCAAATGGAAGTTTGGGGTTGTGAGGGCACCGGCCCCTCCCATTTTCCTCAGTGGAAGGCTCCAGTGTGAAAGTATGCTGTCAGTCATTTAAAAAAAAAACATGTTACAAAATCACCAACAGCACAAATAAATGCAACTACATTATATGGTATCTTCATTCTAACAAGAAATCATATATTTTAAAAGCTTAATCATTTACCCTAGCAAAAACAAATGTTTTATTGCGATGGTAAATAATTAAATAATTTTGGCTTATGAGTTATCATTGTTTATCTGGATAACTGGATTTATGATAACTGTTCTGTTATATGTTCTGGCATCTACAGTCTGTAAAAAATGCAACATTTCTGTGACTGATCCACTCATACCATTTCAACACGCACTAACACAGTGCAGTTCTGAGAATGATCCACCACCCAAATAGTGTCTGACCTGTGGTGGTCCTGACCATTAGAGAGCAGAGTGAAGGGGTCTAACAAAGTATGTAGAGAAACAGATGGACTACAGACTGTATATTAATTGGAACCGTTAAATTGACAATAAGGATAGAAACAAGAAGGTACCTAATAAAGTGGTTAGAAAATGTCTCTGTTCTTTCAAGTCTCTAAGGGTTATCTGAAACTGAGTGTGTTTGTGTGTGTGAGAGAGAGAGAGAGAGAGAGAGAGAGAGAGAGATGCTATTTCACCAGATGTTCATTCCACACACACACACACACACACACACACACACACACACGCGCGCAAAGAGTACTGGTAAGCACATATATGGATTAAAAAATTTTTTTTAATTACTACTATAGTTTAGTAATGCTACACTCACTAACCCTAACCTAGTTGTGGGAACCAGCAATATGTCTGATGATTAAAATTATCTGATTCTGGGGATCTGGGGAAATATCATTTCCTTCAAGTATATAAACACACAGACAGACAGACAGACAGACACACACACACACACACACACACACACATCACAACACAATCACCATTCTGGGGTTTATAGTCTCCCTTGTTTTTATTTAGAAATAAGTTTCACATATCTATACTTTGCCATTTTCTCTATTTCCTGTTGCTATCTTTCACCTTTGTCTCTGCTGCTCACTTTCATTTTCCTCCAGCTGGTCTGCTTTGTTCATCTGTTATCACTTTGCTCATACACAGAGCTTGCTGACTCATTTGTCTCTCCCTGGATGTCTACCCTCCTTTCTGTTTGTCCGTGTCCTCACCTCAGTTTTACCCTCTCTTTTTGACTCCTGCTGCCTCATTAAATCACAGGTCTTATACATTTATGGATTACACACTAATCTCTCTCATATAATCTCAAACTGCAGCTGTCCTGCAAATTTTGTTTTAACTGTTTTATTTCTCTTATCTTTGCAGTAAAAATTAATAAACAGTAATAGAGAATATATAATGTGATTTACATGGTGTGCATGCCTTAGTGAAGTTGGCAAACACTTCAATCCACCAATGTAACCTTGCTCAGACTTGTATGCTTTCTGTATTTGTATACGTGACACATTTAGGACAGTAGGATTATATGATCAATCAGCATGTTTGCTTTTTTCTTCTCTCTCTGTCAGGTCATGACCTCAAGGGTCAGTCTGTGGGTGGGATGACTTCTGACCTGCAACAGTTTAGTCACTGATTAGTTAAAGGAACTTTGTCACTCAGTCTGTCTACTACAGTGACATCCTTTTGTCTATTGCCTTGTCTGATTGCATTTGACTTTGGTTCTGGTTCCTCTCAAAGTTACTCTACAGACATGTTTCTGACCCAAGGGTAATCAGTTTTGTTTTACATTTAACATGTTCTGGATTATAACATTTTACTGTACTCTAATATGATGTAAGAATTGTGTCTAAATTTACCATTTCTAAAGATAAATTGTTAGATTTACAAAGACAAATTTCCCTTATTTACAAATCTGTATTGGATACAGTTGTGTATATACAGCATATTGTATTAGAATTTCTAAGGCCAAACTTGCTTTACACAAGTGATACCCTAGTTAAGACCTTGAATCGCAATCAGACGAGTCAGCCTTGGTGAAAATTTAGGTCAGCCAAGGTCAGTGGTTGGCACAGAAGGGTGTGTCAGGACCACAGACTGCACATATACCTGTATCACATCCAAGGAATGAAAACATGGACGCCACTGCCACTGCACTAACCTAGTGCTTGCCTTGCTTGTTTTGTTATTAATATCAAGTAAGGGTAAAGCATATGCTTTCACGTAAGTTTAATGTTTGCTTCAGTTCATGAAAATAAATATATGTTTATATGACTGTATATATTCTATCCATAAAAAGTCCAGTCCAGTCGGTGGTGATATGCCAATCGCCATAAAACCCAAACAATGAAAAAGAAGAAAAAGAAATCGGGTGTGATCAATGGCATATTATAAATATTATATTATATTGGTATTATATCATGAACATGTATATTGTATCAGTCTATGGGAACGATTTTAGACACACCCTCCCAGTGCTAAGATGTGCTGAAACTGCATTTCCTCAATGGCTATAAGGTTACCTTATTTCATGTTTTATTGGTTGTATACATTGAATTACATTTGTTTGCCTTATTTGTGCTTTAAATTTTAATTACATTTGAATATAAGCATAAAAAACAACATGGGACTGGAATGGATTCATCCTATTTACATTACTAATTACACTAGTTTTAACACCTAAGAGTGAAGAGGTCTGTAATTTCTTCCTGCCATTTTTGCTTACACCGTGCTTGTCTTTGTATTATTATTGCATGTGTATGTGTGTGTGTGTGTGTGTGTGTGTGTGTGTTTTACCTCTCCACGATGCCCAACATAGACAAGGGCGCACACAGGTTGAAAGGCTCCAGTTCCACAGGCCAGCAGGTGAGTCCGGTTGTAGGGTTGCAGGAGGCGCACAAAATTAGCACACTCTGTCTACACATATACACACGCAAGTAAACTTACTACACAGAGATATCAGCCAAAATTGAAGAATGAACACTTATTAACATCCAACTTCCAATAATCTCCATGGAGAACCATGTTATGTTTTGGACACTGCAGCAGATCAACCATTAAGACTACTCCAGCAAAAATCAGCATAAAAAAACCTGTGCCAACATGGAACATGGAACTCCCATGGTTCCGCTAACTGACTAGCATATCAGCATATAAAACAGAACATATGCTGTTCTTTGATGTTTTTAAAAGGGCTCATTCACTTTCACTCATTCACTTTGTTATCCACTTGAACCTGGAGGGGTCACCGACTAGGGGCACTTTAGAGACACCAATTAACCCAACACAAACATCTTTGTACTTTGGAGCACCTGGAATAACCCACAAGGACATGGGGCAGACTCCACACAGAACCCATTTTACCAGGTCCTTCTTGCTGTGAGAAGACACTCAAGTCAAGACAATCAAGTCACTGTGTTGGCCTTATATAAGTTTGTTATTGAAAAAACAATTGACGGCAACAGAGTCGGTAAACTAAATTCAGCCATACACAGCATTCCTACAATGAACTTGAAATTCAACTGAAAGCTACGGATTATCCATCAATATATGTGGCCAGCCACACTAATGGTTACATAATTCCCCACTGTCATGTTCCCAAAGCTTGCTGAAAGCCTTGCCAGAAGAGTGGATGCTGTTATAGCAGCAACAGGGCGACCAATGCCAAATTATGTCCTGGGTTTTATATTATTTTGATATGATGTAGTGGAAATGTCCACAAAATTTCAACCATATATATGTATATGTAGTATATATCTCTAGAATATTAATTGTATTAATTGTAATTAATTGTAATTGAGTAAACTTAGACATAGTCTCAGAAACCTAGCCTGCGCCAATGCACACATGCATGCGTGCGTGCACACACACACACACACACATACCACCTCTCCATAAATTCTCATCATAGCAACATCCTTCTTATTAGCCCAATGTACTGTCAGGGTTGGTTTAGTAATTGGTAAATAAAAGCTTAAAAGTCAGAGCTGATGAACATGCATTTGCGTTATTTATTGTCATGTTTGTAATAATTACATTTAAAAATTAGCAACAAGGATGACCTGTCCATATACTCAGAATCAACACAAAACAGACTAACATCCTAAAGGAACCATGATCTGCCAAGTTCATAATCACCGAGATGCCTCTGGACTTTACAAGAAGAACAAACTAAATGCTAACAGATGTTGTGCATGTGTGTGTGCATACGTGTGTGTGTGTGCGTGTCTGCTTGGAAGAGAGAGTGAGACAGAGAGACATCATTGACTTTCAGATCGTTAGTGTCCTTGAATTTCCAGTATGGCATAAAAGATGTGAGAGCAGTATATGAAAGTGATAAAGACCAAGAGAGAAAGAGTACATCTCAAGTCAGATTATTATTATTTAAAAGGCCTGTGACTTCACAGTAACCTGAATAAAGTTAAATCAGCGTGGTAGACTTGATATATAAAATCCTATATATAGTGCTTTACTTTTCAATGGCATATAAAATATTAAATGACTAAATGTCCACACCAAATCAGGGCAACCATTATAAACAATTCGTATCTTTGAAACGATTGTTCAAAGATTATACAAACAGTCTGGATATAGTTTAGCGAGAACAACAATTTCCGATGTGATCCAGGCTGGAATGGAGTCCGAAAAAGGTTTATTGGATGCAAAGCTAGAAAGCAGATCATAAGGACGTTATGTAAAACTGTATCAGGGAAACAAAAAAAAAACCATCTCTCACTCACCTCTGGGTCCTTTCCTTTTAGTATACAGTCTTCTCGATTAGCAGGTAAAGGCCAGTGGATCTAGCAAGAGATTAGATTGGATGGTATTAGCACTTGCATCATGGGAGTCATGCCCCAATAGAATGTTGCTGTGCCCCACTAAAATCATGATAATAAAAAGACAATTTTATCTTCTGGTATTCTATAGCAGAACTACAGGGCATGGATGTAAATTCACTAAAGTGAATACGCTAAATTTCCCATATTGCCCTAGCCCCAACATTAGACAATTAAAGCAAATAAATTTATTAAAATAGCAAAAGTATCAGTTACCTTAGCATAAACAAAATTAATACACAAGTGTTAAATCACTTCATCTATTTTTTGTTTAACAACATTATTATTTTATGCACAGTTGTGCCCCTCTCAATGATGACGAGCAGAGGACTACAAGTGTGCCACTCTACTTTCTGTGTGCTCCAGTACAACAAGTCTAGAAACAACTCTAGTCTTGGTTTAGCAAATTGTTTCTCAATCCTGGTCCTGGAGTCCACTGCTCTGCATGTTTAAGATCATTAAAGTGGGTGTGTTTATAAGTTCAAAATCACTATTTTGAAGGGGTGTTAATATGTACTTTCCCGTGAAATTCCTTCAAGTAATAGTGCAACTATCACATGTTAAGATAATGATGTTATTCACAGCTGAATATATGCACAGTAAACATATCCATTAGTGCACTCCCACCATTCATGTGCTTTAGTCATCAGTGAATCATTTAGTGCTTTTACCCTTTTACACATCTCTACATTGTCACAGTCAGGATGTTTTACACAACTTTGTTACCCAGCATCCTTCCTCAAACTGAAGACATTTCCTGTTATCATGACCAGTGATTAGTCTGTGTTGTTTCGATGTTTAATCTCTTGATAGAAGAATAGCATTGCTAATAATAAATGCCTACAGTACGTGATGCTGGAGGCACAAGAAGAGTGGAATGTGAGTGAGTACTTTTGGCTTTGTAAAGCTGTTTAATCTAAGAAAGTGACTGTACATTCACTGTAACATCTTTTTCTATCTATTCATCAAACAGAATTTATGTTCTACATATATTTAATATTTTACATTTAATGTTCTACAATATATGCTTAATATATGCATGTGAAGAGCCATTAGAATGGATACAGCTATACTACACCAATCTATGTGTGGTTATGGCATGCAGCTCTTTCTCCGCTAGTTTAATTTATCAGTACCTGCCACACATAAATTGTACGCATCCACAAGTGAGGGGAAAAAAAGCTAATTTAATACCAGAAGGGCTAATTAGGCAGCTTCCTCACAATTACAATACTATCAGTTAATCTATGTTAACTATTACGGCCTTTTAAATCGGCGGATGCAGAAGGCACAGCTGTAATTAAGCATAGGGTACATCTTTACCCTATATTTATAGCTTGCAGCTGCAGTTGCACATGCATAATTAAAAAGTGCAACTTGTTTAAGCCACTTGTATAAATACAACCAATAAACAAGGTTTGCTTCTAGAAATATGTGCACCAACGGAGATTTTGGACTTGAATTGTGATTTGTGTAAAACGCTTTTTCATTTTTAAGTTGCCGAGGATGCTCCATTGCCGATTGGTAACATAAGCCGATAAATATGAAAAAGTTCCAATGAAACATAGTAATATATAATATATATATACATATATAATATAGCTAAAGATCTTAAAACTTAAACTTTGATCATGTATACGTAGGATTAAGCTAATGTTTATTAGTATCGTAAAGAATCTGAAACCATGCTATGGCTACCACATGCTGTTGAATGGCTATGTAGTTTCTATTCAGCAGAAAGTATAATGTAAATTGACATGTTAGGTAGCAAATCAGTAGAGTCCAGGCAAAGGCCACAGGTCATGACCCAGGAGTGGCAGTAGCCCTCACATGTCCATCACCACGGCAAAATACATGCTCTTTCTATTTGTGTTCTCTCACCAGTCCACATATACAGACTACAGCACTTGTGATATGGCTAATAGACATATACAATCACACATGCACATCCTCACTCACAAACACCCATAAACGTCTGCTGACTTGGTGCAAATTAACTAGAATGTTCTCTTTATTGTAACAATAGTGACAGCAACCAACAAGACACAAGGTTTGTCCTTTTCAGCAAAATGCACTATCACCATGTAAGGTTAAAATCATCATCTCAGAATCTTTGCAGTATCTCAGTTGTCTGATACATATACCATTGCCTATTCAAATGGCCGAATGCCAGCTTCTAAACCTCTCAGTGACTCTCATTATAACAATTTCAAGGTCAAAGTCAAAATTATTTATATAGCCTTTTTTACAATGGCGCATTGTCTCAATGCAACTTTCAATAGTTTCCACCCCCCCAACAAGTCAGGTCATCACCTTTTTGCCCTGCCCTGTTGAAAAAAAATCCACAATGTTTGCCAAGTGTGAGACCTTGATTGGCTTTCACAGAGTCCTGACCTTAACTCAATCAAACTAATTTTAGTTTATTTGTAACGGCAACTGTGAGCCTGGACTGACTGACCATTAATAAGTAGAAAGCCATCACTGAGGAGTAGCTTGATATCACTACACACTTTTTTAAATGTATTTTCTTTATAAGTGTGGCCTTAGTGTATAATACACACATGATTTAAAGCAGTTACCAGGTCCCTCATTTCCCTCAGATATTTTTGGCTGATTGCTGTTGTCTGTGGTTTGGGATTTTTTCATACATTAAATAGAGGACTATTTTGGTGAAAGCAGATATTGGTGAAATAAGCATTTTATTTTGTAAATTAGAGTAACTGAGTAGATGAACTTAAACATTTTCTAAGCTATAAATGATCATTGAGCCCAAAGAGAATTTGATGTCAAGGACTAGTGTGGTGTGCATTTCTTCCTGAATCACAAATACAACATTTTCTGTCACATTTACAGTATATATGCAAAACAATTTACTTATGTCCCAGTCTCCAATGTCTTATGGTAGCCAAAACCAAGCCACAATTCTGCCTTTGTCAGCTGCCTACGGAGCTACAGTGTTGGCAGTATTTTAGAAATTTCCAGAAATGTTGCTCTGTATGCAGATAAAGAGCATCCTACTGTATTGCTTTACGTTTTCTTGGCACAGATTTGCTTAAAAGAACACACACATCAACTTCATCACACACCGCAGGGTTAGCGGGAAATGCTTTTTATCTGGCTGTTATCATTTCAAGCATTTTATATTACAGGCACACTAATTAATTAACACATGAGTTGAAATGGGGCATTTCCCAGAAACATATACCACATGCTGAATCCTGCTAGTCATAAAATTCTTATAGACTCCATAACATTGCATTTACAATCAAATCATGTTCTGTTAAACCACATCAGGCATTTACAATTACCCTTATGTCATGTCCAGAGCTAATAAGCACGGCTATAATATTCATATAGTACGTCACCCAAAACTAATTAGTCATTTCAGGTTAATGCTTACATTACACCATGTGTCACAGATTGTTAAAATTAGTTATATATTGTGAGTGGGTTTGTGGTTAGTTTGTGTAAGATAGATGTGTTTGTAGTGTCTATGACCTGCCACTCTCTTAATTAAGTCTCCTGAGAGAAAGTGACATGGTACCCAAGTAAACAAACACTACATTTAATCACATATGTGGTGTGTGTGTGTGTGTGTGTGTGTGTGTGTGTGTGTGTGTGTGTGTGTGTGTCCATGAGAGCGTGTGAAAGTGAGTCTAATAAGATGGAGGTAAGCAGAAGCAAGAGAAGACAGATTTATGCTCCTGGGATTACATAATCACATATGGTGTGTTTCACCGGGCGTGTTGCTTATCTATGTCTGTGGATAATGCAAAATTAGAAACAGCTGTCAGCAGTTGGTACACTGCACCAGCTTTAACTGCTATGTAGATTAGCTCATTCTATGCATAGCATGTATACCTTGCATACATACTGCTCTAACAAATTGTAGGAATTTGCATTAAAACGTGAAACATAGTCAACTGAAGCTGGGACAACAGTATTTCTATTAAAAAATAGAGAACCATTAGTCCAAAAATAAAATCAATATACTTTTCCATTTGTACAGTCGATCTGACATATTTTGCCAAAATGATGCTTATTTACTTTTGCACTGGAGCTGGGAAGGTTTTATTAATAAATCATAAACTGTTCATTAAGTAAAAAAACCTTCTGAAAACTCTATTGAAACATCTCCAAAGGTACCAAAATAGTTTTACATGTCTGCTATAAATGTTTAAAAAATAATAAAGTATGGTGTATAGTAGTAACATCACATTTAATTTGCATCAAAGTTCATCTATTTTACTTTTACAAATAAAAACAACAACAACAACAACAAATACCATAACAATGTACAATAACCTCAATGAATGTGTTTGTGATACCTCTTTACTATCAGTGTGTGCATGGCCCAGTTTAAGCGAGTAAAGAACATCCTTTCCTCCCAGAAAGAGTCTGTCATGGTACTCATCCAAAAACATGGCAGACAGTTGAAGGTCACCATTCAGCCCAGAGAAAATAGTGGTGCGGTTATTGGCCATCAGATCTGAAAGAAAAACAGAAAAAAAATCAGAAACTCAATCAACAAACAAACAAAGGATTAGGTCATCCTAGATCATGTAGTTTCACTTTGACTCAAATCATGAGGACTATATTTCTCAGTCCCTGCCTCAAATAACATTTCTGTGATCAAAAATCCAAATGGTTTGTATTTATTACACCTAGTTTGACCCATCAAGGACAGGAAAATACAAATTTACATTCACACTGCAATTAACTGCTCAATTACAATTTACAGTTTACGTGCATTATGGTTGTGACTAGACACATTTATTTATATAGTGTTTTTTTTACAATAGAGCATTGTCTTAAAGCAGCTTTGTAATTTGAGATTGTCTTCAAATATCCAAGGCCAATCTCAAATTGAGCAAACCTAGCGTGACAGTGGAAAGGTAAAACCTGAACATTATAAGGAAGAAACCTTAGAAAGATCAAAGCTAAAAAAGGAACTTGGGTGGCTTAGAGGTTGCTTGCTGTTGTGGTCTTTATATAGACCAGAATAATAGTTACTCTGTTCTTTTTTTTTTAAATGAACAATTAAAAATGTTCTGTTTGTCAAAGTCAGTCACTTACTGATCAGTGTGCTTGCCATACCAACTCCTGTCTACTGTCGAAAGCACCTACAACTGTCAGAACTGGACCTTGGAACAAAGGTAAAAGGTCGTCTGGTCAAATTAATCAATTTTTTTTCCTATCACTGGGCTATCACAGTTTGCACTGTGGGAAGACAACAAGCCAGTGAGGGGGTATAATACATGTTCTGCTGGTACACCCTGAATCCAGACATTAATTTGATGCCTAACGTCTAAGGAAATTACATAATAGACCAGGTGATTTTAATGTTAGTTTGTAAGAAAATAATATGATTAAAACCACTTTTTCCTTCCATTTAAAAACACCCTTTGGAAAAAAGACATCTTGGAACAGTAACAAATTTTAAATGGACTACAGTAAATTCTTGAACTATATATTTTTTAAACTATACATTGACAAAAAAAAGCTTGTTCCAACATTTGTCTGTTTCATACTTCTTAAGAATTTTGCATATGTGAACAATTGGTCTATATTCTCTGGATGTACATAGTGCCCAGGTGCCTCTCATCATTCCCCCGTTCCATGGTTTCTTCAGGCTATCTATCACCCAGTAATTCACATTCCTGCCTTTCTTCTTGGCATAGAATGACAGGAGCAGTAATTGGCAACATTAAATAATACCATCATAGAACTTTCACAGGGTTAAAACTGAGTGCATATAATTGGGAACAGAAGTATGGTAAGTGGCAATATGCATGATTGATTCTATTCCTTAGATATCTATCCCGTATTACATTACCATTGACATATGAAATAATTTAATCTTTATTTCTTTATCCCATTTATACAAAAGTGAACAGTTGGTTGTATTCAAATGCATGCTTTAGATTGGTGAAATAGTATTTAATGATCATCAGGCTACAATCTCAGTTTTAGGCAAGGCCTGTTTCACAACACTACGCTCATGTTAGAAAAGTGAGGTCACATCTAAACTGTAAGCAGACAAGCGAGTTAATACTAAAGCCTAATGCATCAGCAACAATTCTGTATAAGCATTCTGGAATACTTGACTCCAATTCAAGCTCAAAGGCTTGAGACTTCACTTGTAAAATGAGCATTGTGAGCATCTCTGATAGTTTGTATGTACCAATGTTGTGTCTAATATGAGCAATAAAGTCTAAATATAGCTATGTAGATTAAATTGGAAGCCTAATGTCTGTACAAACACTGCATTAGAGCTCAAGAAATGTATCCCATCTGTGAAACATGGTGGTGGTAGTATTAGGGTTTGGGCCTCTTTTGCTGCACCTGGATCAGAATGGCTTTCCAGTATTGATGGAATAATAAATTCTGAACTATATCAGCAATTTCCAAAGAAAAACATCAGAATACTGGTCTACTAACTGTTCATTAACTATTTATTAAACAAAATTTTAAAAGAATACATGCAGCAAGAAAACATCATTAAGCACACAAATCTGCCAAGAAATGGTTAAGGAAGAATAAAGTTAATATTTTGGAATGGTCAAATGCTGACCTGAATCCAATAGTATTGTTGTGGAAGGACCTGAAGCAAGTATTTAATTTGAGGAAACAAACTAGCATCCCTGAGTTAAAGCTGTTCTCTTCAGCAGAATGGTATCCGATTACCCCACAATGGTGCGAACCACTTCGTTGCTGTTCTGGCTTGACAATTGGACCACACCAGATAAGCAAAAGTTCGAACACTTTTGCTAGTTTCCTCAAATAATAAATGACCAAGTATAATATTTTTTTATCATTTGTTTAAGGATGTGGGAAAACCTGATGACTTATTAGATTATATTTATGCAGAAATAAAGTATAGTGTTCACAATTGTTCAAGGATGACTGAAATCACTTGACACACTTGTGGTTCTCACATCACTGTTACAATATTCAGATCACTCAGGTGCTTAATTTCATATTACAGCTCAAGTGCATCATGATTGTTACTGGGTTTGTCACTGTGTGTGACCTGAAAATTACCCATTTTTTGGTGGCCAATCAAAAACAATTTCAGTCTCTTCACAGTTATGTATTTATGTCAGCTTGTCAGTCACCCACTAATATATTAGTCACAGACCGATCAATGTGCTCACCATGCTAACCCCTGTCTACCATCAAAAGCACCTACAGCTGTCAGAACTGGACCCTGGAACAAAGGTAAAAGGTCGTCCAATTAATCATTTCTATCACTGTGCTATGAAGAAGACATGTCAGATGAAGACATGTCAGTGAAGGCTGTGTGATACTCTGGGTAATGTTCTTCTGGGACACCAGACCAGACATTTAAGTTGATGTCATTTAATGCATAATCTTCCACCTTGGATGAGATTGGCTTGTCCTTGTTGATGAAACAATTACTTCTGAACAATACCAGTGATTTCTAAAAGAAAGTGTCAGGACATATGTCTGTTTACTGAATCTTTAACCTGAAAACAAACCTAAATTTGAGACAAAACTTAGCTCTCAATCAATCTAGAGAGCCTTACTCTCCACAAAGATAATTTCGAGTAATTGTGGACAACACCCTTAATTTTTAAAGGTTCTGCATATTTTTCTGACCAGCAAAACTTTCAATTCCTCAAGCCTTGTAGACTTGTAATTGTCAGACTTACAGCAATAGCTTGCTTGCCGATCTGCTTTCGTGTTTAATTGCCTCACTACAGAGCATTCAGAATGGTGCTGCTCACATAGTTCACAAGTTACCAAAGTTTTCCATACAACTCCTTTACTGAGATCACTCCATTGGCTTCCAGTGGCAGCTATGATCAATTTAAAAACTATTATAGTAATTTTCCAGGCTTCAAAACCTTCTGTTCCACGTTATATGCCCGCACCTCCACAACTATGTACCTCATGCCAGCAAGGATCTTCAGCTTCTGAGGTCTGGCACACCCTTGTGTAGTACTTACTCTGTTCTTTCATTGGTAAGTCTTATATTTAATCCCTTATTATGAATTGTATGTGCACCCAATTGACAGCTAAGGCCTGGACAGTAGTAGTTAATCCAACAGGTAACAAATAATTGCTTATTATTTGAGTACTTACATGCTCACATACACACATACTCTTTGCACATGTTGTGAGTCCCTTGTATAAGATGGTCTGCTAAATGGCGGCATGTAAATGTATGGGTATGTAAAGTGTGTGGTAGTTCCGAAATAACTAAAACTGTGATGATGGAAAAGTAGCCACAGACACACATATATGTCCAGTAGTCCACAGAAAACCTAGACCCTAAAGCCTATTTCCTTTAATAATTCATCATTAGGTTGAAATAAAACAAAATAATATATTTTAAATAATATTATATTTAAAATGAGAGAAAGCTGTGTGAGTAGCTTATTTCAAACCCTGTATTAAATCATCAAAAGCAAGGCATAATAGCCAAGACCCCATAAAATACAAATAAAAGGCCATTATCAACAGACTAGACATTTATATCCAAGCATATAAACACACAAACATTCACTTACATATGCACCGTGCATAAACATGGTTTTGTTAGAGCAGAAAGCTGTCTAAGAGAAGTACAGACAATAAACAAGAATCTTTCACCCAATTCATTTTCCACACATTCATCTTCTATAAAACATACCCACACACACAGTTCTTTCTGGAATGTAATGCTTGAGCAATCAAAAGCAAACCCTCGCATGGTGAAATCTCTCATAACAATTTAATACGAAATAAAAAAGCATGCTGTGATCTGTTTCAGAATAAAAAGTTATCACATCTGGATGGCTCTGTGTATGTATGTATCTATGCATGTGTGGTTATTTGTGTATGGAAGAGACCTGCTGTGTGAACGCCAGCATCCTCTTGTTATTTTATTTTGATTTAAGTTGTGTAAGCAGACATGCTAAGCTTGGCAGTGTGTACTGAAATATTACTCTACAGATAATATTAACCCATAGGAGGAAACATGCCAGAACTGTAATCAGGTCAGTGTAAGGTGGCAACAGTAGTGACCAAAAATCACATCTCATATCAAATATCATGCAAGGTGGCAGAATTAACATATGCATAGGTTTTACTTGTGATACAATAATAAAATATCAGTTAGTGATATTCTCCAGAAATAGAAGTAGATGTTTATGCCCTAGACATGCATTTCTATGACAGAGACTACACCTTTACTTTACTGGAACCAATTCAAGACTGGAGTAGGAGCATCGGACTTTAGATCTAACTTATTAGTAATGGTAAGATGATCCAGTCTTTACTTGTCATTTATTGAGCTGAAAGTTGACTTGAGGGTAAATGAGTAAAATTGAGAGTTTGAGACTGAAGAGAATGTCTGCTCTGGTTGGTCATGATGTGAAAAAATGAACAGATTTTCAGCTTGTCTATGAAACATTGTGAATGTGAATTAACATATAGGTGAGTGCTATTTTTAGCTTACGCTGACTAAAATATATTTAAAATATACATGCAAGCTTTACATTTGGTGACTATGAGCTTTCCTTTTGGTAATCAAAAATGGCTAAATCTTGGGATTGTCAGCGCATTGCTTGTATTGTAACTGTTAATTTTCTGTCTTCCAAATGCTTAACTGTTTTACTAAATAATGGCTACATACTGAAATGTCTATGATATACATACACTTAATGGCCACTTTAACAGATTTCACTTTTGCCTTCAGCACTGTCCTAAATCCATTAGCATAGATTCAACAAGGTGCTGAAAACATTCCTCAGAGATTTTGGTCCATACTGACATGATTTCATCATGCAATCTCCATTTCTGTTACATCCCAAAGGTAATCTATCACACTGAGATGTGTAGATTTTGGAGGTCATTTCAGTAGAAACTCATTGTAATGTTCAAGAAACTGAGTTTTGAGCTTTGTGACATGGTGCATTATCCTTCTGGAATTAGCTATCAAAATATGGCTACACTGTGGTCATAAATTGACATGGCCAACAACAATACTCGGATGGGTTGTTTAAACAATGCTCAAAGAAGACTGTACGTGAAAATCACAGTGCATCAGTGTACATCAGTTTTCATATAGCACCAACAACAATTAGGTGGGGGTCATGTTTATAGTACATAGTGGTGGCCAAATGGCAACATAATGACAGAAGGATCTGACATTTAATGCATCTTACCGGTCCAAAGATCCAAAAGATTTGCTTGAAGCAGTTCAGGTTTTGGGTAGGTGTAGCATAAAGTAACTACAGTAATCTTTACACCCTTTAGAAAGTGTGTGCGTGCGTGTGTGTGTGTGTGTGTGTGTGTGTGTGTGTGTGTGTGTGTGTGTGTGTGTGTGTGTGTGTGTG
>JAUZSU010167477.1:0-37525 GCA_034780255.1 Parotocinclus maculicauda | reverse complement strand
GTGTGTACTTCAAAATGAAGTATGCATACTTAAAAATTGAGTATACTTAAAAATCAAGTATGCATCCTTAAAATTTAAGTATACTTATAAATCAAGTATGCATACTTAAAATTTAAGTATACTTAAAAATCAAGCATGCATACTTAGAATTTAAGTATACTTAAAAATCAAGTATGCATCCTTAAACTTTAAGTATGCTTGCTGAACCTGGCTTGGTCTTTCTGGCCCGTGAACCTTTGTAGCACTTTTGGAAAATTTCAGCAGCTTCAAATTTCTGCTCGCTCGCCAGCAGAGGCAAAGATCAGGATCAGGATTTATATTCCGCTTCACGTCAACCGTACAGGGACCAAATCATCAGGATTGAGTCCGGTGTTTAGCATTCTGCTGTTGATTAGTCGTGCGGCGCTAGAACTATTTCTGCTTGCTTTCAGACCGCTAACGTTTTCCTGTCTTACTGTAAAATACCTTAAACTGTATAAAGTCATCAGTATTACTGTGAACTAACCACTGTTCTGTTCAGATCTGTTCTAATCCTCTTTTTCTGTTGTCTGCCTAAACGTATATTAAAAGTATAAAAAAAAATAAAAAATGTAAGTGAACTAACTGCTGCTTCTGCCTTGTTTGCTGCTTTCACTTCTCACTAACCGCTACTTTCCTGTTAGAACTGGGATTAAATCTTTACCTATTTACTAAATTCGTTAGATGCAGGTTAGTAATAAAGGTAAATCTGTTCTAATCACTTTTATTAGCTCTTAAAAGAGCTGGGCAGAATCTGATTTATGAATTACTCCAGCACTCTGGTTACACTTTCTGTGGCACAAACTCAGACCCACAAACCTCTGAAATGTCAACCGATGGAAGCCTTCTGGTGAGGTCCCGAAATGATCGACCTCACATCGCCAGGGGCGTGGTACAAACCAGGGAGGGTTCAGCATCAGGTACCAGTGTGACACCGGCTGAGCCACTCTGGCTCATATCCCACCTCTGGTGAGGTGATGATCGACTCAGACAGGAGTCTGTGGTCCATGTCCCTTCCACCACGCCAGGAGCTTCCATCTGTCTGATTTTCCCTCCAGCTCTGGGTCTGTGGTAGTTCGAGAAGCTCAGCAGTGCCCCCGTTTGACGGAGTAAGATTTCAGGATCAGATTTTCCTCATTTTAGGAGAGATAAGGTCTCAAATTCAGGTTCGGGAAATAACTGATCAAAAGCAGTTGGTATTGATAGTGATTGTTAACGGTAGATACTTAAAATTCTAGAAGCTGACATGATGTTTAAACAATTTGGGACATGAAGTGATTTAATGAAGTAAAGCTGTTTTAGTCTTAAGGAAGCATGTTTAGTATTATCATACATTCTTATCTGAATTAGACATGAATAGGATCCTTCAAAAAAAAAAAAAGATTCAAATTTATTCCCAACAACATTTGCAGGTACATCAGTGTGTACTTCAAAATGAAGTATGCATACTTAAAAATTGAGTATACTTAAAAATCAAGTATGCATCCTTAAAATTTAGGTATACTTAAAAATGAAGTATGCATCCTTAAAATTTAAGTATACTTAAAAATCAAGTATGCATACTTAGAATTTAAGTATACTTAAAAATCAAGTATGCATCCTTAAACTTTAAGTATACTTCAAAATCAAGTATGCATTTTTAAAATTGTACATTTTTAGTATGCACACTTGCAATTTAAGTATAACATACGTAAAACTTAAAGTATACTTTAAGTATGTATACTCAAACAACTAGCAATCAATTCGTAATGTACATATAAAAACAGAAAGATAGGAGAGCAATGGAAACTTTTACTAAGAAACGAAACAAAGTTGAGGTAAAAAACATTTGCCTAAAATAGTAGCCTAAATGAAGCTGTACTATAAATAAATAGATGTTGTCGTGCACATTGCTTTTGTGCTTTTATAAAATTCCCTTTTGCTCGTCTTCGAATAAAAAGCTGTAACATAAATCAGTATTAGGTCTTCCAAAACAAAGTCAAATTTATCTCTAACGCATTTTTTATTTTTTAAACAGAGCATCGTCTCAAAGCAGCTTATCAAATATCTCAGCCCACAGCCCTAATTGAGCACGGGGCAACAGTGGCAAGGAAAAACTGTCTAAATGTTTTAGGGAAGAAACTTTGGGAGGGCCAAGACTCAGTAAGGGACCGATGTATGTAAGGTTTAAAGGAAGTTACCTAAATATATAGAGTATATAATAGAATATATAAAACAGAAACTGTGCCCCAGTCTAAAACATGGCTTATGGATGCTGGGAGTGTTTAAAGATTCTTCATGTTTGCTTTCTCTTGCACTAGAAGTCTGTTGCATGCACTTGCACGCTGTCCTTTTCCTTCAGTCCATAAAGGGGAATATCAACAGGGTCAATTTTGAATTGAAATAATTTTGGCATATGGGGCGGCACAGTGGTTCAGTGTGTAGCACCATCGCCTCACAGCCAGAAGGTCCTGGGTTTAATCCCCAGGTGGAGATAAGTCTGGGTCCTCTCTATGCACCCTATTTTTTAAGTGTACTTAAATCTGAAGTATGCACACTATATGTTTAATTAAAGTACAATATGGTACACTTAAAAATGTAGTGTGCATACTTGAAATTTAAGTATGCTTAAAAATGTAGTGTGCATACTTAATTTTAAATACGCTTAAAAGTGTAGTGCACATACTTGAAATTTAAGTACGCTTAAAAATGTAGTGTGCATACTTGAAATTTAAGTACACTTAAAAATGTAGTGTGCCTACTTAAAATGTAAGTACGCTTAGAAATGTAGTGCACATACTTGAAATTTAAGTACGCTTAAAAATGTAGTGCACATACTTGAAATTTAAGTACGCTTAAATATGTAGTGTGCATACTTAATTTTAAGTACGCTTAGAAATGTAGTGTGCATACTTGAAATTTAGGTACGCTTAGAAATGTAGTGTGCACATTTGAAATTTAGGTACGCTTAGAAATGTAGTGTGCATACTTGAAATTTAAGTACGCTTAAAAATGTAGTGCGCATACTTGAAATTTAAGTACACTTAAAAATGTAGTGCGCATACTTGAAATTTAAGTACGTTTAAAAATGTAGTGCGCATACTTGAAATTGAAGTACCCTTAGAAATTTTGTGTGCATACTTAAAATTTAAGAACGCTTAGAAATGTAGTGTGCATACTTGAAATTTAAGTACGCTTAGAAATATAGTGTGCATACTTGCAATGTAAGTATACTTAAAAATAGGTTTACATATTTAAAAAGTGGTCTGCATACTCAAAAAACTAGGAGTCGATATATAATTTACATCTAAAATCACAAATCCTAACTATTACTGAAGAACAAAACAAAACACAAGTTATCAAACCTACAAAATATTGTATATATAAAATGCGCTACTCCTCATCATTAGCTTAGCTAGAGCAGGTGGATTTTCTGGACGTCTCTTAATCATGTGGTCGTGTTTCCGTTTATCCCAGGTGACACGACGTACCTGGACATCTTTCGTGAGTTTTCTCACATGGCGTCTCATAACCCGGAGAAGCTAAAGCGTAGGAGCATACACTTCCGTCACTCCTTCAGGTACCCACAGCTCTCCACCTCTGGTTCCCATGACAATGTTTAGTGTTAAATCTGTATCTAACAGCTTCTTCTGTTTGCTTCCATCCAGAGTCTGAGTTCCACTCCTGAGACTCCTCAAGCTTACAGTTTCCATTCAGACAGGTCACATGATCAGGACATAAATATAACCCTCATGTTCTGTTCAGGCATCAGTCTTTTTATTCAACTGCATTTAATATACAGTGTGAGTCAAAAGTCCCAGGACACGCTTTGTGCTGCTATTTTGTTTTTTTTTGCATAAAACTGAGTCATCACTCCAACAAACTGCTTCTTTCATGCTTACAAGTGATCATTTCTTAACCATTTTCAGTATTTCAGGATTTCAAAACACAAATGTTTTTTTTATTTTTTTTATTTTTTTTTATAAATGGCAGTAATGAGTTCAAATGTAATACATGTAATTTAATGGAACCACCTCATCACAAGGTCCTTTAATCACAATTTTAGAACCGTTATCATTTTTAGATACAACTGACAAAGTTTATGTATTGAAATACTTATAACATGTTTTTATTTTGGGAAAATAAATGACTTTTTAAGACACCAAGTCACCATTTCTTTGTGTTGTCATTATTCTGATATATCGAGTCTGAAATTAAACAAGTTAATTATTTTGACAATATACAAGTTTCACAATTTTAATTGTATCGCATCGTCATTTTCAAATAACGTTACAATTTCTCTAAAAGTTTTTCTAGAGCTATTTTTGATCTATTTTATATATTTTGAGCTACTCACTCACAACTTGAGAGATGAGAAATGTCATCATTTGGATGTTCAGTCTTGTATCTTCAGCATTTGTACATAAAATAATGTAACATTTACAGCGTTTAGCAGACGCCCGGATCCAGAGTGACTCACAACTCATACAGTCTTAAGGACCTTGCTTAAGGACCCAACAGTGGCAGCTTGGCAGAGGTGGGATTTGAACCCAAGACCAGGGTGAGGTCCAGCACCTTAACCGCTAGGCTACAACAGTCCTATTCCATGTGGTGGAAAAGACAGCGCCTGAACAAAACATAAGGGTTAAAAACAATAAAACTATATATAAAAAACCCTCTGTGATTGTTTTTGAAGTATAAACACACATATATAATTGATTTGTAATAAATGTTTAGAATGTATAATGTAAAATAATGTTTGTATCATAAACTTTAGTGGTTTTCAGGGGATCAGCTGGACTCATCCTCTTCAAGTGTACCCGTGTAATCTTTTTTGTATGTGTTTGTGTGTGTGTGTTTGTGTATTTCGTATTTTGATATTGTGTAGAATTTAGTCACAGTAATAAAAACCTAAAGCTCTGATCACACCGGTAACTTTATAGGATTCCTCCAGTACCTTCAACAGCACAGAAATGCTATGCTATCACTTTATCTCCTTATTTTCTCAGCCTTATTTTAAAGTGGGAAAGTCTGGGACTGTTGTTTGGTTTTGTTTTCAGTGAAGACTGCACGGGTGTAGTCTGCCATCCATCCATCACCTTCATCTGTACAGTGACTAAAACATGGCAAGGCAGATCTCGTGCATGTACAGTAGACGCAGAATGCTAATATATCATGGAATCGCGGTCTTTTGTAACAAAAAAATAAATACATGCATAAATTTGGACTGGGTCTCTTTTTTTTTTTTTTTTTTTTTTTTTTTCTTTTTTTTGTCATACACCATCATACATAACATTGCAAGACATATTTCAATCTTTCTGCGTACATGTGCGCAGACATATACGTCAATGGCAAAAACAGATTGTCGTACATCCTCTATACATCTCCGTACATACAACTTTTTCCCCCCTCGTCCCCACCAACCCTCCCACCTCCGAAAAAAAAATAAAATAATAATAATAATAATTCACAGTATCCACAGTATCTGAACTATATACATGCAGGGGGTGATCTTGTCTATTCAAAAATATGATTAGTTTGTGAATATAAAATCAGGCCTAAGGGGTGTGGCATATTTCACCCATTTTTCCCAGTCTGAGATGAACCGTCTCATTGTAAGATTAACAAATGCCGTCATTTTCTCCATTTCGTATATGTCCTTTATGATCTCCATCCATACTGGCTACATTTATCTTAGATTAAAGATGAATATAATGGATTTTATCCTGAGCATGTAATACAAGCTCTTTTCTGCACTTACAGTGTAATGGTAATATTTTCTGCATGGCTTATCCCTGTTGGAAAGTATCACAAGAAAAGAAAATAAGGCAATAAACAAGTTATGAAAATTAGTCAAATGCCAAAAATTCTAGAATATGATGCAATATTAGATGAAAGTCAATATAAGGTGAATAAAAAAACACCTGTTTTTTCACATTATTATAAGACATCTAGATGTAGTTTAATGAGTAGTAATTATTGTGGTTTATAAACAAATGCAATGCCATAAAATAAAAAGGCATCAAAAGACTTAGTCATTCATTCACAAAGTGAATGCCTAACAAAAATGCAGGGCAGGGCGTACACTCACAAACTCCAATGAACCCAACATGCATGTCTATGTTGCTTGTCTACCTGAAGTAAACCCATGCAGAATCTGGGAGGACATGTCAAATTCCACAAAGAAAGGGACCAGGTCACACTACCTGAAATTGAACCTAGGACTTTCTTGCTATGAGGCAACTGTGTTACCACACAAGCTACCGTGCCACCCCTAAATGGAAGCATATACGAATAAGCCCAGCACTGGCCCTTTAGGCATCCCACAGATAAAACAGCAAAAATCCATCAATGAAATACCAACCTAATCAAGATGATTGCAAGTTAAATACCATAATCAACAGTGCTGAAGACTGATACAGTGATATAAGTATTCGATCGTTACTTATATACTCCCAGAGGGCATATTGGTGGTAAATTTTTGTGTAATAGGAAGATAGATCTGCTAATTAAATTACAATCAATTCAACAACATGAAAGCTATGTCATGAAAAAAGAAATTGCAGAAATGGAGACTCCTCCAGTAATGGAGTTGCCCAGTTCATAACCTCATTTAAAGGAGGTAATTATTCTATTCAGTTGACCTGTTTTGGTGTTACATGAAAGGCTGATCTCCTGAAAGCTTGCACAATTGAAAAGCATGCATTTAATTGATTCCATTTAGCCAAAGTTAAGGTACAGTACAAATCAAAAGTCCAGACAGGCTTGAAAAAGATTAAAAATCAGGCAAGGGGGCAGGCCATTAGCCTTATGGGGACCATGTGAAACAGCCACAATTGCAGCGAAAGAACACAGACAGCTCAGAGGGTGAGAATGGCATCTTTAAATGCGTCTGATAGAGAATGCTTTAATGCTGTTGCCATGGTAATATTTGTATTGTGTCAGATTGGTTTGTGTCTCAGGCTCGTTTGCTTAAAAATGAGGATCTACTGGAGACTCGTTCCTAACGCTGGTAGGATAACTGACATAACTGATGCTAATCTACCACAATTTTGTAATAACTATTGTGTAAACATATCACTGGTTTAGCTGACACAAAATACCTCAACCACTAATAAAGCATATTTACGTGGTTTGCCTTTTTCATATCTATCTGAAAAGGTACTGATATGCTATTGCTATAATATTGCTAGTTTATAAAAAACAAATAAAGCAACCAGTAATTGTCAGAAACGCGGAGGAATCCCAGAGATCTGAGCGATTCCATTCCTGGAACCCATCAAATCTCCAGGACCCCCCACGTTTCCCCAAATGAGGGCATCCTGAGGATCCCTGCGCGTCCATTCCTGGACGCGCCAGATCCCCAGGAAAACCCCCACCTGGAATTAAAAAACCGGAGCCCGAGATGCAGCGATCCACAGACAGACAACCAGTTTACAAAACACACAAAACATTTATTAAAATAGACAAGACAATAAACGAAAACCCCCAGTCCGAGTCGACCCAATACCCCTGGTCCGTCCAGAAAACCGAGATCCGCCCAGGTGGGGCCTCGCAGCGGAAAAAGCACTCCTGGCTCTCGGACCTGCGGTGGAGAGCACTCCTGGCTCTCGGTCCCGCCCCGAGCCGCTGCGCAGAGCACCAGGCAGGCGGAAATCCCAGTCCGAACTCCCTCGTAGGATCCGCATCCGCACGACCTCACTGCAGCCGTAGAACGCCAAGCCGGCTCCTCGGACCCGTGCCGAGTGGCTGCATGGGCCGGCAGATGTCCCAGACGGACGAAAACCAGGGACGAGGATGCTGGAATGCGGGTGACCACGAACTGGGCACACACAACGATGATGTACATCAAAACGATATGACACGGAGACACGGACGCAAAACTTTAACAATTGACCGGCGCCCACGGAAGTGAGCGTCGGTCTTAAATACACGGCACCTGCGCTCGACACCGACACGCAGGTGCATACCATTTAAAATTCAAATGCCGCGCATGCGAACGGAGCACCACGTGGGGAACATAAACAAAACACACTGACATATCCCCACGTGGTGAAACACGGCAACAATAAACGATCGCGACACGAATCCTGACACTCAGTATGTACTTTTATGAATTCGGAAATTGTTTAGATCATATTTATGCAGATATATGTAACATTCTGAAGGGGTCACAAACTTTCAAGCACCACTGTATGCAGTCCAGATTTGAATAAAATAAGAAATAAAAAGTAAAATTAACAAAACATTGTGTGTATTCATGTGTGAAATGATGCATTTGCTTGGCTGATCCACAATATATGATGCAACTGGGGTGAAATGCTATGAGAGTGGGTTCTATATGATGTGTTTAGTGGATGTTTCAAAGAGCTGTCTAAATTTATGATTACAGTACTTAGGACTCATCACTGACATTTTTTGCCACTTGTTAGCATTGCATATTATGTTGCAATGACAAGATTTCAGAAAACTGGATGAACCTCAGGAAGCATGGTTTATATTTTAATATGATGGTTGGATAATCCTTACCAACAGTTTGCTAATTGCTGCACCATATTTGCTAGAAATTATGAGTACTGGGAACTGGAAAAAGATGTTCGGAAAAATATAATTAAGGTGGATTTGTCAGAGAAAGTCATTTACAGTAGTTGAATGTTTTATGACCATGACCTTGAATTATCTGAAGCTGACAGTAACTTTAAATAAAAAAATATATTATTCTAAAGCAACATTTCCTGACCTACTTACAATATTCAAATAAATATCTTAGCTCTGCCAACAAATAATAGCATTGAAATGACAAAAGAGGGCAGAGCGGTTGCACAAGTGGTTTGTGTGGTCACCTCACAGCTCTAAGAATTCCAAGCTTGATCATTACCTTGTACGTGACATGACGGAAGAGGAGTGAAATAGGTCATGTACTGTGCTGGATTGCACTCGTGACCATGGCACATGCACATCTGTGCAGAGTGAATGCCAGGACAGGCTTTGGACAACTCCACACCTCTCCTTAATACCTCCTTATTTCCCCTAATGCGGAAAATCTTGCAAGGCTCAAGTGAAGGCATATTCACATACCTGATCATAAGGGGAATTGAACGACTTCTTCTTTCCTGAATTAGGCTGCATCCTACACTTGCAATACCTTATGGTTTCTAGCTTCCTTTCAGCCTCTTTTCACATCAAGTGACAGTGGCAGTCAATTGTTCTGCTGTTTGTACCATTTTCCAGGTCTAATTTGAACTATTTTTGCTACAGTTCCCCAGCAGGCTTTTTCAGTACACTCGAGCTCCTTGTATTTCTTTGTGGCACTGTTAGAAAGGTGGGGGATTGCCCCTTTTTCACTTTTTCTCATCTTTTTTTTCACCCTACAGCTTGAGCTGGTGAAGGCATAATCACATCCCAGAGGAGGCCGGATGAAACGTGCTCCCCACCACTGCCTGTTTACTGAGGAGAGCGTTTGAAGTCAAGCTCAAGATGTCTTCATTTCAGCAGCAGACGCTCCAAAGCACAACTGGAATTCACACAGCCAGCTACGTCAAAAAGATGTGGGAGAGAAAAATACACAGACATAAAAAAATCAACCAGTGTTTTTGAAATGTTTGTTATAAGTAATAAGTTACAAAGAGTGATACTGCTAGAAAGGCCACTCTGTTAATGCATTTTGCTTGTGTGTTTGCATCTGTAAGAATATGTGCAAAATATTTGAGCATGCTTTCCATCTATAATTTATTACATAGCTCATTCTGTATTTATTACATTTTAAACAGAGCGATGCACTGGTAATTCAAAATTTTACAAGGGGAATATTAACTTTTTTCTTTTTCTTCTTACATTTAGAGTGTATGTACACTTCCTTTGTCATTCACTGCTGGTTAAAAAGGACATATAACAGGTAATTGATAAGAGCAGGGCAGAGATTGCCCTTTAAAAGCCAGGAATGCAGTTTTAAACAATTTTAAGAATATATGTACCTCAAGCCTATTTACCCTAAAGTGCCTTAATCTTTTATGCAATACTACTTATCCGAAGTATTCAATATACACGGTACTTCTTGACTAAAGCAGATTTTGTTATGGTGTTATTGTTATATTACAATATTTAGATTTTTATATTTTTTATAATTAGCTTTTGAAATGTATATTACTTTCAGCTTCCATTTGAAAGTACATGTATTACATTAGTCATCTGTGTACAAGAATCACATTTTTGGTCAGATTCTTTGTGAGTCTGGAGCATGTCCCTCCAATACTCTGGACAGGGTACTAGTACACATAGTAGCACACAGTTGCTTATTCTAAACCAAAAAGCGAACAAAGAAGTGCCAAGAAGGTGATTTCTGTTCCCACATTTGAGCACTATTTAAATTAATTTTCGTCAAATGTCAAAAGTTCTTTGCAAAATACCCTTCAATTTTTTGTCACAGTCCACAAATGTATATACATTTCAAAAGAAAAAAAATAGATGGTAATCTTTAACTTAATGTATATTTATTAAACACAAAACATCTATCAAACTGACATTTATATATGTACATACACATCAGAAACAAATAATGGTGCATTAGTATACAAAACTGTGAGCTTAGAGCAAGAAATATAGTACATTTATACAAAATCAACTGCAGTTATTGTCACTAAACAATTGAACATACAAGGGATAACTTTAGCAAAACACTGATGTTTTATACATCAACATTTTCAGAAGCCATCGTATAATCAGAGAAATAAAATGATAAATGAACACCAATATGGTTACAATCAATTATTTGATGTAATTATTAGGCGATTATCTTAATTAAATTTACTGAAACCTGAAAAACAACAGGTAGTGAACACTTCATAAAGAATATATAATATACAGTATACAAACATATGTGCTTGTAGAATCTCTAATTCCAAAACCATAAACATTTATTTGGAGCACTAAAATGGTCTATCCTTGCATATCAGCCTTGTCTGGACTTTGTAGCCTTTAAATCATTACTGCAGGGATTTGCTTCACCTACCCACAACATTAATGAGCTCAACCTCACTTACCTTATACTGTATGTTCTAATTCAGCCCAGCTACTGAATGAGAATCAGGGCTCTTTAAGGCAAATGAGGTTTTTCCAAACCAAACTTCATTTATGGGCAGAACCAAATATTATTTGTTGCCCAAATGTCAGAAACAAACAATGTTATGCAATGACTAATAAAGTATTCAGATTTTAATTCATTAGAACAGTTATACTAATCTCACAATATCCATGACACTACTGTGGAACTCTGAATCAGAGGATTTGTTGATATTTAGTAGAACCATTCTTCAAACAATATTGTCCAATGCGACTGATGTCCACACAATCCCAAAACATAATGTTACAACCCCAAGTTTAATAGCTAATTCACTCTTCTCTTGCCTATCTAATATTTAGCATTGCTTACTTGATTCTTACTATGGTTGCTTACTAGGGTCAACTTGACTGTTTAAAACAAAATAGCTGCCTCTAGAACTAAGTGAATATGTCTAAACGTTATTATGATTTTTAATAGCATGTCCAAAACATCCAACAAAGTAGCTGACCTGTCAACGTAAATGCAGCCATTTCAAAACAGAAATAAAGAAAAAATGGCATAATATATGACAAAACTTGACTGCACAACCTTTGGCAACAGTGGCATCCTCCAAAGGTTCTATAGTTCTCTGTAGACTTCTTGCACCTGTTTACTGGTAGTTTCTTTCTTTGCACTTATTTCTCTCTCTAACAAACTTTAACTTAATTGAAATCAGAACCAGTTCAAAATATTAATTCTTCTCTTTTTACAATTCTTGTATTCTTTTAAATGTGTGCTATGGGTCATTATCCTGTTTTTAGGCTTATTATGTTCAGCTCGAACTTAATTTTCTAACACATTAAAGCACATTCGTTCTAAAATGCTCTGATAATCCAATTTAATTGTTCCTGTATCACGTTCAAGGCTTCCAAATCCAGAGGCAGCAAAGCAGCCCCACAACATTATGGATCCTTCACCATGATTCACTGTATACAGGATGCATTTTTATACGCAATTTTTTGTACTCTAGTTTAGCTTCATCCGTACATTAAACATTTCCCAAAAGCTGTTTTCAGTGTATTAAATTCAGTTGCTCTTATGCAGGCCTTTCTGTAGGCAGTGGGGTCCTCCGGGACATTCACAGATAGAGCAGTGAACATTATATCGTTGAAAACATTTCTCCAAAAGTCTGAATGTCTCTTGCGTGGCGCTCTAGCACTATTTTCAATTTTTAAATTTCATATTTGTATTATTTTCCCATTACTTTCATTTTTTAAATTTTGTTTTTAAATCCTCTACTCTTCTGTATCGTGTGTGTACGTAAATGTATAACATCAATGATAAGCACACATTATTATACATTTGAAGACACTGTACAATGGTACACACTGTAGAATGAAAATATAAACACACATGATTAAATATAATCATGAATAAACATACCTCACCGGCTGCACACTATCCAGAGAGAATGAGTCCACTTGAAGAGGCACTAGTTTCCAGACTAGTCAATGCAGTATCAACTTTTGAGCACTCCAAACATAAGTGGGTAAATCTAGCACAGCACTAGCAGAAGGAAATAGACTGGCAATTGGCACTTTTAGATATATGTAAGTGAGGTCTTGTAGCGTTAAGCAGAGTAGTCTTCTGTTTGTTTGTTTGTTTTCTCATGGATCTTAATGCAATGTGAGGAAATTGCCAATGTATGAAAAGGAGCATTCTGTAAAAGGAATGCACGGAATGCATCATACAATGCTGTGAGCTCTGCAATCTTCAACATGTGATTTTATTTCATTCATTTCTACTGGGTTGCCCACACATTTATATTAGGCCATAGTTTGGAGAGATTGAAGTTGGTAGGAGCAAGGCCAGTCAGTTTTTCTGTCTACTTCAATCAGTATTTTACTGATTTGAGTTCAGACAGCATGCTCAGTGAGATGATGTGATTCTCTAGACTGGCTGAAGTGTGTTGTGACTTCAGAAAGAAGACAATAGAGTGATGGCTATGGGTGCTTCAGGCATATCTAACAGACATGATTACTACTCTGGCCAGACAAACTGGAAGCACACAAATGCCCCTTATTAAAGGTTTTTTTTAGAGAGCAACATTGAGAGAGAGAGGCAGGAAAATTTAGATCCATCTTCTCATTAAAGCATACGCAACTAATCCCTGTTATGCGTAATGAGTGTTTACTTGCTATTGCTTAAGATTCAGCCATACTCAAGAAAAGATAATGCCATAGTTTTTCCTTTTTTCAATCAATCGTGGGACTGCGGTAGCCCAGCGGTTAAGGTACTGGACTCTGGACCTGAATAACCCTGCTGGTCCTGGGTTCAAATCCCACCTCTGCCAAGCTGCCACAGTTAACCCACTTAACCCACCATTGCTTAAATTGTAAGACTGTATGAGTTATAAGTCGCTCTGGATAAGAGCGTCTGCTAAATGCTGTAAATGTAAATGTAATCAATCCCTAAGTAAACTATTATATTAGGGCACTGCCCTACTAATGAAGTAATAGTGAAGTGGTACATCAGACATCATTGTATATAGCTAATGCTCCTAACTCTACTGTGGTCATTTAACCTACCCCAGATGTTCCTGAAATGGGAACAGTTCTGAACTATGTATAAAAAGAATTATTGAAAGGACAGCACATAAAACCATGCAAATAAGAATTAACTATCCCAAAATAGACAAACAATAAAAGTCAGCATCTAAAAAAGATATGAATGACCAAATGAAAAAGCAAATAATAATAATAATATTAATAATAATAATAATAATAATAATAATAATACCGCAGTGGTGCCAGTTATAAATACTTTATATGCCTCTAAAACTGCCTTTGGACATCACCTAACCCATCACTGGCAAATGTACTTCCAAAAAAGACTTAGAAGGTATTAAGAATGAAAACTGTCCAGTGACTCCAACCCATAAATGAACCCCATAATTCTCTACATTAAGCAGAAAACACACAAACACAAGAGAAAATTTACTATCTGGTGCAATTATTAAAAGCTGACTACCATTAATCGCCATATTGGCACCACCAGCATAGAGATGCATTCACTGTTAATATTAAAGTTATACTATGTGGACAATGGGGCATGGACCTTGCATTCCTAAACAAATCCCTTCAGACAGACTCTGACAACCAGCAATGTCAAGTCCAATCAACACAGAACACAGCAGCTCAATAGCGAGCATACTTCTGCATGTATTTGCTGATGGTAATGTCTAATAGCTAATGCACCTGGAGAATAGGAGGGGGGCGGGGTGCATCACCTTACGGCTACAGTGGCAGTCTACAGCACAGTCTTTTTTTTACTTATCCGAAGACATAGCACAGTTGAACCTGTTAACCAAACCTCCAATATTCAAATGTTCCCTTGCACCCTGTGCACCCTGGGAATTGAATTTATTTCCCAATCTCCATTTCCCCAACACTATCCAGGAATTGTAATGCAAAAAGAAAAACAATTTGTATTATAGCATCTATAATACATGTAAATAATAAACGTACATGGTTGTACAGCTCACATTAGATGGGTAAAGCCACATCCAATCCACATATTACTTTGCACATGCATGAGAACCTTTAAAGAGTTTAAAGAGTGGGGTTAAATTTGACATATCGTATTTCATCAGACACCAATATGAACTAATGACTTATTTACCAAAGATGTGATTGGACATGATTGGAGGTATACTAATATTCTTTCACTTGCAAGGCTTAAATCTAGTTCATAGATTAGATTCCTGTTCATTTTATGTCCACATGTTGGCATGCAGAGCCTGCACACATTGTGTTATTGTAATAACTGAACAGAAATAGTTGTTCATTTCAGCTCCACACATTGGACTTGTGATCCATTGAACTGTGAAAGTTCTCACCTAAATCTGAGAAACCAGACAGTTATAAAGAGAAGCTATATACAGTAATAGGCTTCTTAATAATGCGTGGAATGTGTATGAATTCCAATAACATTTCGGATTCATCTACAATAAGAAAATAGTTTTATTTGAAACCACTTTAACGTTTCAAAACACTTTGTTGAAGGTGATGTTTTTTACTGAAGCAGTCAAATAATTGAAAGCGTTTTGAAAACTAATTTAACATGAGCATCACTGCATTAATACTTGCTTTTTGGTTGCATTTTTTTGGTTTTATTTATTAAATTGTTATTAATCTATGTGAAATAATGTAAGCCATCAACCATAAAGGTGTGTCAATTTTCATAAGTCTTTCATAACATAAGCAATTCAGTATCAGTAAATTATATAATAAAAAAACATAAGCAGAAACCATTGCAAGCTTTGTTTTGTATCGTTATTTGTTTTGTATCACTTTTTTTATAGCATATCACGAAAGTAATCTTCTAAAAACTGCAGCTGAGAACATATGTGAGAGGCTTTGGCAAAAGCAGGTGCTTCTCACCAGGGCAGGTATTGAGCTACGGTCAGTTGAAGTTAAAAAATCAATATTCTTTTTTTAAAGTGAGTTTTCATAAGAATATAAAAAGACACTTCACTTCCCAAAAACTTTGATTGATATTTGACTAAAATATTTCTATTAAACCATGTTTTTGAAAATATTCATTCAGGAAAAAGCACAAATATTGATCTGAATATTGATTTGTTTAAAAAAAAAAAAGAAAAAGTGCTAAATGCTGCCTCTCAAAATTTTAATGCATGCTGAATGGAAATTAAGTTAATCCAAACAGTAAATCCAATGATGGTATGCAATGATGAAATGGGTTAATGATGTAGGTGTGATGGCGTTATGGTCAGGTCTCTGTATAGACCTGCCAAATAATTATTTAAGTTGGCAATCTTTGCTGTATTATATTTTTTGTAGAAGGACAGGCTTGTTGGGGAGGTACTAATCCCCAAAAGCAAAAAAAAAATTGACTTTTGAAGTAAGGAAAATGACAAAATGTGCCTTACAATTACTTTGATTTTATTTAACTGCAACAGTATGCATCCAACTTATAAAATTACTAAAATGTTTAGAAACAATGTTCCTCAAAGAACATGTGAATGTGTGAATGTGAATGGTGTACTTACTTTTGTAAAATAGTGTAAAGGTTGCTGTTACAGTATTGGGAATTATACTTTCATAATTGTAATAGGGTCATAATTGTAATAGGGGCAGTAATTATTTTTTGCTTTTAGTAACAATTGCAGCAACAGTCATACCATTAGCAGTGGCTGTGGTGGTAGTAGCTGTTGTAGAATCTTAGTTAATTTTGTATTAGTCTATTTGTTTATTAATTCAACGTCACTTCAGCAATTGCATCAATGGCTATTCAGGACAGAAAGGTTACATCAAAGCTTTTAACTTTTATTTATACTGGCACAAATAAGATATTGCGTTTGAAATGAAAGAGGAAACCGGAGTTTGTCGCGTAAACCCATACGGACACAGGGAGGACAGGCAAACTACACACATGTGCTGATCAAGATCAGGATTGAATTAGGAGCTGTGATTTACCCGATTGTTTGTACCACCATGCCCCAGTTGTTTTAGTAGTAGTGCTAGAATTACCAGTCATATACAGTATGTTTGCAGCAGTGGTAATGTTAGACATCTTTACTTATAATAGTCATTTATTAGTAATTCTACAAGAAGTAGTAGTAGTATTAGCAACATTTGCAGAAGATATAGTTATATTGGAAGTAGTGCTTATTATAATCGCCGTAGCTATAGAATCAGTTGTAGTGTTTCTTAGTAGTATTAGTAGTTAAAGTATGTGCACTAATAGTAGTAGTTGTATCTGCAGTTGTACTGGTAGTAATAGTAGATAATTAGTAGTCTTAGTTCTAGCCATTCTAGTAGTAGTACTAGTATGAGTTGTAGTTGTAGCATTAGTAAAAATAGTTATAGTACTGGCAGCAGCAGAAATAGTAATCTTTGTTGTTTTGTGAATATGTGTTTTGTCTACACACCATGTAGCATACAACTACAGTAAAACCTAGATAAGACACTGTAACTGATATAAACTAAAAATGTTTCTTTCAGCTACAATCCATCAATATTTTCTATTCCTTTGAGTGTTTAGCTCTATCCCTGAATGAGTTCTCCTTTTCAGTATTCCCAGAGCACATCAATGCGAAAAGCACACGACTTTCAAAGTCCCTAAAATTACCAATACCAAAAATAGAACTTTCTGACATATGTGGCTATTTCCATTTAAATCTAGTGCAGTGGAAGTCATTGAGTCTGAGGAGAGTTATCGGCCTTAAATGTCTTTTGTTCTTCCGACAGAATCCTTTGATACTTCTCCTCAAAACCTGTGGAAGAGTGTTCTGTTTGCTTAGAAAGGGGAGTAAGCATGAACTGAGGCATCTGATGGATGTGTGAATTTTGTGATAGGAATATAAATGCTGCACTCTAATTCCTGCATTCCCACAGGAGACTTTTAAGACTTCTTTATGACCGAAGAAAACCCTTTAAATCCGGATTCAGTGTTTAAAGTTGGAGGACATAAATGGTCTTTTCCCCATCAGATGAGTTTTACAAAGAGTTTGCCCTCTGACTGGTTTGAAATGTAATGCTAGCATGCCCTGTATAAGTCTTTTAAAGCCTTAAATATAAACCTCCATAATATTAGCTAAATATTGCATTGTTATTTCTAAAGTTACTTTCTACATCTCCGATTAAAACACTATGCAGTAATAAATCATTCATATCAAACCAACCAACCAATCAGCTTCCATTGAACAAGCTTCCAATTTTTAACTTGATTCCTAATGTACTTATTTTACATATTGTTGACTTATTTGTCTAATTACAGTATGCATATACTTTTACTTTAGCTAACCAATTTGTCATCTAAGAATTTGGGGCATATTGAATATTTGTAAATATACAGCTGACTGAAAGTAATCTTTAATAAACCATTAATAAACTTAAAGTTTGTGTTTTGGAATACTCTTTCATTATTGGGATTTTATTACTTTGTGCTCATATAATTTTTGCACTTGCTAATGAGGTAGCAGTTCAAAAAAATTATAAAAAGGGAAGCGGCAGTGACTCTTTACCAGGGTATTTGTAACACAATAAGGTGTATAGTGTATAGAACCTTGCCTTACATGAATTACACAGTTGAAGAACAGGTCATCGTGATTGGCAGAAATTGGAGGTAAAAAGCTGATTCAAACATGCTTATTGAATACGAAGCTAAGTGGAGGTATCACAGGGCAGAGCATGGTCACAGTCAAAACAGTTTAGAATTCCAGGAAGTCAGGAAACATTGTGATTCATTCACAGGAACAGCCAACAGAATACAGGATCTAATTGCCCGGTAACACCATGCAGGAATGATGAAATTTTGCAACAAAAAGTGAAAGTCTAACATTTAATTACATGGGAAAATAGTATTTATACAATAACCCAATGTGTATAATCAGTGACAGAGTATGTGATGTGGGGGGTGATGTGTTGAGAGTGGAAAGTGCTAGGTACTTTAGTGCCTAACAGACTTGAACCCAGGGGTTCTTCATAGGCCTTCTATGTGGATGAAACAGCCTCCTTGAGCATCACCGCATGGCTGAGGTGTAAGATCAGGATTTTCAAAATGTCTAGATTAGACTGGTGTCCAAATGTGGTAGGCTGGGAACCAACAGTTTTACTATTTATATAGAATTTATTATAGACAGACTCTTGTTACAGATGGTAGACCCGTATGATCATGATTCCATACACCTGCAAATTTAGCTTCTTTCTTCACATGAAGGCCTTTGGCCAAATGCAATAATAAATTTTTCCATTAACATCATAATATAGAATACTGTATTATACTGCCTTATAACACATTACAAATTTTAACTCACTTTCTACATTATAGTATTCATAGCATTTATACTATTTATGTTTAAGTGTTGTAACATGTTTATGTTAGTGTGTTTTGACTTTTATTAATGTTTTGCCTACTACTGTATATTGTTTTGTCTATTTTTAACTTATGTGGATGCTTAATAGACAGCTGCTTCTAAGTTTGTGTGTGTGCGTGTGTGTGTGTGTGTGTGTGTGTGTGTGTGTGTGTGTGTATTTATTTAAATACTGCCTGCATTTTGTCTGCAGCTCTTGTATTAAATTAAATAGTCTAAACGCTCTGTGAATTCTCATTCTGCTTATGCCCAGCTATAAAGATAAACCCTCCCAGTCTTACCAGTGCAGCGCTGTAGCCTAAATGCTGTGCCATTTAACTCTGCCTACCTACATTGGTGCATAAAGGTCTGTGACAGTTTTAGAATGTTTTATATTTCCTCATACATATGACTTAAAACATCGTACATTTTTTTACACAGGAAAAAGAGAACTAAGTTAAACAAATGAGACACACTGCTCATATGCACAAGCTCTCTCTATCATGCACTCTCTCTCATCATGCAGGTTAGTCAATACCCCATAAGAGGCCTGTTTAACAGCAAAGCTGTGGTGGGAGGCCTAGAGATGTACTGGAGTTGACAGAGATGGATGGTGTGAGCTTCTAAAGCCTGCAAGGACAAAGGGACACCCACTCAGTCAAGAAAAAGAGAGTGAGGGAGGAAGTTAGTGAGGGCTAGGGAGAACCCACAGCCCTCTAATCTCACGTTTAAACTCTTTATGACTGCAATTATGATATGCAACAAGGGGGGGGTATAAGTGAGGGGCATGCGTTGATGAAGCATTTCTGATACCCATAGTGTTACTCTGTTAAAACCAGTGACATATTAATCACTAGGGTGGGACAACAGAACTGCCAATTATGCTATAAATCAGCTGACAGGGAGGGAAAAAGATGCTGAGACATCTGAATATCTAATACCCATTCAGACTTGCCATAAACAAAGAAATTGCTTACTTCACTCCTTACAGTTCAGATTTTAATCACAAATGATCATAATATTATCATTTATAGCAGAGATGGCTCTAATTGGTCGTAATCAGTTACCAATATGACTAACATATCTTGTGTTTTGGACTCTGATATGTGGGGTTCTGTTGAGATGCTGGTCAACTTGCTTGGCCAGTACGCTATTACTGCTGAATCAGTAAGATCTCGTAGGTTAATCAGCTAAACTATCAACATAGCACCATTGTAAAAAGCGCTATATAAATAAATCAATTGATATAGACACAAACAAACATAAGCCTATTTCAACCAGAGTAACAGATATGCTGGCATTTGCCAATTCTCATCAAGCAATGATACACAAGTATTATATTTTGTAAAAGTCAATTTTAACCTGGTAAGTGCTGACAAACTATAAACGATTGTTGTCTTACTACTGAAATTGTTAGGGTTTACTCAACGTAAATGGGGGTCGAACCCACATTCAGGTAGCTGGGTAACACTGCTATCTGCTGACAACCCAGCAGCTGACCATGTGCAGCGACTGGACCCATTAAGGGGATAAGTCTTGTGCTGTCTCTTGGGGTGCAAAGTCTTCTATCTTATATGGCAAAACAATGGGATACAAATGCAGAGAGCTGATACAAAGATATTTTAATTCAACAATAAAAGCTGAGGTTAAGCCAAATGCAATGAGTGTGTGAGAGAATAGTGTTTAAATGACCTTCAATGCAATCAACTGATAGGGAACCAGTCAGTAAGGGGGTGAGCCAGAACAAGTGGGAAAGTGTGGCATTGGAGCAGTGAAGCTTTCTAGGAAATGGGAACGAGGAATAATAAGATTGTAACATTTTGTGCTGCCCATTCTTATATTTACCATGCACCAGCAGGGTGGTTACTCCTAATCATGGAATGATTTAACAGTTATGCAAACTGCAGTTATTCTTTAGTTAAAATTAATAACATCTGAAGCAGTTGCTAATGAACTTACATTTGCATTGTAATGGGTAGATTTGCATGGATTGAAGTCATATGAGGAAAAAGGCAAAGAGAAGAGACAGACAGACAGATATGATTGACAGAGAGTGTGACACACATATATATGAGAACTAGGTTTGCAGAGAAAAGTAGAAACAAAGCAGTGGTGTGTTAAACCCTTTGTGAATTTAGTCTTCATGACCTAAGTGGGAAAAACCTGAACATTTAAAAAATGTATACTTTAATGTTCCACCTATTTAACAAAGATTCTACTGTGACTATAGTGACTCCAGAGACGTTCATAAAATAGTTCCATCATTCTCAGAGTTGATACAGTCCCAAAGTCCTTCAGTATTCACACTTTGAACTAAAATAATGAATTTTCCACTGGTCAGAAGCAAAATCATTTTTGTCCCCGCAGACATGTGAAAGGGATCTGGTAAAGTGCTTTTGAAGATGATAATGAGATCATGTGTTGGCTGAGAGGCAACGAGATGTCTCACTTCATCACGTAGGTAGAACTTGGAGCTGTTACATCCTCACCTCCCACAGCTAGAGCCATTCAGAACAAACAAGGAACTAACAAAGCACACAAAGTTTGGAGACTGAAAGTTTTTTGAGGTCATACGTAAATAAATACTGCAAATCAATGCATGCTGAAGAAGTGCACTTTATTAGTTTCTACGTAATTCTGTATGTGTCCTTTACAAATGTCAGACCAACAAGATGTATAATCAGTTCCATAAATATTTGTTCTCTTTGTAAAGATGGGCAAACAGTGAGCAGAAATGTTCTGTGGTCAGCCTCACGCTGCACAAGGGACCCAGCTCAGCGTACCACACCCGCGCACTTACACGCTCACCTTCCCAGTCTTATTAATGCACACACCTGGACTCGATTACGATCATCTAATTACACACCCTACTTATACTCCTCACTCACACACCTCCGTTGTGAAGTCTCGTGGTTTTTTCCGAGTTCTCAGTGTTCTGTATGTGATTACCGTTGAGATACTTCACGTTGCGACCTATTTCCGTGTTCCTACTCTCGCTCTCGCCTGGCCCATTTTGTATGTTTCTGTTTGATCTGCTGGTTACCTACTTTTGCCTGTCTGACTTCGATTTCTGCCCGTTGTTTATAATAAAAAGATCTGTTTATTTGACACACTGCGTTTGTCTCCGCCATCTTTGGGAGTTAGTACAGGACTGAAGCATTAAATTAACCTCGTTCATATTGCTCACAAAAATGAGTTAACCCATTTGACTCACCTTCACCTATAGTGCTTAGTGAAATACAGTCCAGGGAATCTGAAAGTCATCAGTAAAGAAACTCTGCACATCCTAGGCCTTTTAATGCAGATTTTACTTTTCAGCTCACCCACATGCTTAGAATTGGCTTTAGGTCAGATGACTGCAATAGCCATAAGAAAAAGCTTTATTCTGTGATCAATTCATTATTTGAATGTGGATTTTAATGTATGTTTTGGATCATTGCTCGGTTGGAAGATTCAGCCTTGATCAAGCAAATTATTGTAAGATGGTGCAGATTTTACTATCCCTGGCCACATATTCCGGGCCCTGTTGGGTGATCCCCAGACATTCCTAAACCAACCATGACATGTAATCCCTCCTGTGGTAGCTGACCAGAGGATCTTTGAGAGATGGAACCAGCCTCAGCTGGCTTGATCCGAAGAAGCAGTGGCATTAGATTCAATTCAGTGATGCACTGGTTTTCCTTACCCTTTAGCAAGGGTTAAGGGAATAAGAAAATGCATGAATGAATGAAACTTAACTGCAGCATTAATCTTGAAAAACATTTAACCCCCTGCATATTTACATCGAAAATGACAAACCACTGCAACACTGGTGACTTAACAAAAAAGCAGAATATAGCTGACTGCTAGTTTACTGTGTTCACATAATTAGCACATTAACTTATATGGGTGATAATTATGTATGAGAATTGGTGCCACATACCACACCCCAGGCGAACAGTTCTTATACTGTTTTCTGATAGTCCATAACAATGTATAACAACAGTTATTACAAATCAATTGTTTTGGATTTTTAGTGTTTCAGATCATAACCGACCTGCTGACAGACAGACAATAATACACATTTTACATGCAAAGGTCTGGTATGAGAACTTCAGACCCGTCCTTAACAGATCTGCATGACAACTTTTTCGAACTGTACTGAGAAAGATTAATACATATTTTATTCAACACTACTGCAGTCAAAAGAAAAGTATTTTTTTCATGTAACATTATAGCACACACACCTTAATTCCAAACCACTACAAATGGAAAACCATCTCACATATATTTTATCCCACACTTACCTGTAGAATGACCGAGAAGGTTGTTTCGACCTTTTTGAAATCTTGATATATATAATAGCTTTGAAAAGCAAAGGATGTGTAACTGAGACTCTGTTATCCCAGGCTGTCAAAGCAGCAAATTGAGAAGAAAAGGGAGCAGAAGTAAGTGAATCGACACTGTAAGAATAACCAATCTCAAGCTGTTTGTGACAAATGTTGTAAAGCATTTTGTGAAAGCTGTACACAGAACGTCAAAGTTATGTGTTGACTACGAGAAGTCAGCCTGTATGACACTGTAGTATATTATAAATACATTTAAATGGCCGAAATAACAGCTATGGCCATTCTAGTAGTTATTAAATCCTGGGCTTTTTAGTTTTAAAAGTGTGGATTAGGTTCTGCTCTTTATAACCAAACACTTACTTGCACCAAACCCACTTTGAGTGTTGCCACAAAAGCTTTATTTTATGGTTCCACTCAAAATCTAGTGTGCAGTGAAAGAAATGTCTTTCTTGTGGTAGGACTTCCAAATGGTTTGTTGACATAGATGTGGCATCTAACTATAGATTTAGAGATTTGGTGACCAAAATGTCTTCTGCAAGTGATCTTTACTGGAATCATTGGATAACTGCACAATGCATTATTATACATGGAAGCCAAATACACTTATGAATTCATCCAGGCAGTTTATTTTTACAGCGTTCATAGACATCTTAATTATTGTATTTATTTATGCCGTGCTAAAAAGGTCAAGACGCATTGCCTTATTTCCAATGTATATTTTAATTTATTTTGCATGTTGATAGGAAGCACAGTCAAAAATGTCACAGACAGTTTGTTACATCCACTAAAAGAGGTACCTACATCTTTTATCTCTTAACATATACTTCTCAAAAAAGTTATTATTGTGATTATTAAAATATCTCCTAATTTTTAAAAGCAGTGTATTTGTCTAGATGATTTATATTTTCTTCCTACACAAAAAACCACGACTCCCTTCAAAAAACAAAAAACAAAAAACAATTTATAAAGAAATTAATAGAATTTAATATTATTATTTATTTATAGTAATATATATGTATGAAATATGTATTTGTATGTATTTTATCAACTAATCATGCAAATCAAAAGATCTGTATGACTCAAATGCAAACAGATGGGCCACATCATACCAAATACTGTGCTGAAATAAAGTGCCATCAGTGGTAAACAGCCTTAAGCCTTTTTTTGTCATTACAAGTGTACGCAGTTGGAAGAAACGTAACCAGTCCAATACAACGATGGTTAGACTTTTTCACTACTCCTGAGTGGACACTGTGGGAAGCATCTTGTTCCACAAACCTTGATTCTCATGCTGAGCTTATTCGTGGTGTCTACCAGGACCTGCCAGCTGCTTGAAGTCAGTAGCCCATGATAAGGATGTTGTGCTAAAGAAAACACAAGCAGTTTTTCAAAAATGGGACGTGTCCGTGTTTTATGAGAAGTAAACTAAACTGGAGAATGTTTGTTGTTTTGGTAATATTATTAACAAAAGTAACTTAAAACAACAAAAAAAGTAATAAATGAATAAGCCTATTGCTCAATACAAAATTTATTCTGCGTCATGCAACACAAATCAATATTGCTATCAAACAGTCATACAACAGCATGAAACTGACATGACACTTGACAAATACCCCATTTACAATGGACAGTGTCATGCATTGTGAATATCAGATTTGTATGTAAAAATAAATCACATAAAATGTGTCAAAGGTCAAAGCAATATCCAATTTGAATCTTATTGTCGAATCAATTCAGGAAGTTTGAGACAGATTGTAGCTACATGTTAAACAAGTATAAATGTATCTCCACTGTTATTATATGATTAACAATTTACATTATATACAGTCAATGGACTTCCATCTGGCTGATGTAGATGCAACTATTCATGTAATAATACAGTTCACATGAGAGGTACCAATATCCCTTGACTGTATTGTTTATAGTGTATATATAAACCAAAAGTATATGTCTGTTAGATAAGTTAGATAGATGGGGTCTTTTTATGTGTGATTAACGGATTCGGTAATGTGTGTGTCTGGCTAAAATCATTATACCTCACTTGTCATTCCAAAGATTGTAATGTTTACTATGCTATTATTTAGTTTTATGTAGCTGCCTGGTCTGAATGGCTCCCACCTCATTCATTTACTGTTAGATCCTTAGCTGGCTTTAAAAGCTTAGCGACTGTCTAAAGACTTTAAACAGCTGTTTTATCTCACTCTTGAAAAGGGAGTGCCTCTCTACTGACACGCCTAGACAATTTTATTTAGTAGGAGTCACAAGGGCCAAAACTTCAAACCAGGGGGCCACAGAATAAGCAACACCAAGGAATGTTAAGCATGCCCTTTATCAGGCATGATATGACAGCCTTTAATCCTGTATTACTAAGATATAACGCTGCTTACATTAAGAGTGGCTTCATGTTGGCTGAAACAAGATATCTGATGCATTACAGCACTTTTTGTAATCTGTAAGGCATCTGGTCATTGCCGAAAGCCTGAGATAGTTTAGCTTTTATGTTTTATAGATTCATAATTTAGCTATTATCAGGGCTATAATGTGTGAAATAATGCAAGCTGTGATTCTCCTTTGTGTTTGACATTTAGCGTATTAGGGCCTGTTAAAGGCAGCAATGTGGAAAGAAGCGAGACTGTCTTGTTGTTGTAGATGTTTGGGTATGTGTCTTACTGCCTTACCCACAGTATCTCACAAAAGTAAGTACACCCTTCACATTTTTGTAAATATTGTATTACATCTTTTCATATGACAACACTGAGGATATGACAGTTTGATACAATGCAATGTAGTCAGTCTACAGCTTGTATGACAGTGATTTTGCCGTGCTTTAAAAATTACTCAACACAGTTATTAATGTCTTAACCGCTGGCAACAAAAGTGAGTACACCCCTAAGTGAAAATGGCCACATTGTGCCAAGTGTCGATATTTTGAGTGGCCACCATTATTTTGCATCATTCGCATTATTTTTCATTTACATATGAGACATGTGAGTCACAAGATACCAGGAAGGAAAAATGGCTAATTGGGCACTTAGGGGTGTACTCAGTTTTTGATGACAGCGGTTTAGACATTAATGGTTGTGTGTTGAGTTATTTTGAGGGCACAGAAAATGTACAATGTTATACAAGCTGTAGGCTACCTACTTTACATTGTGTGAAAGTGTCATATCTTCAGTGAATAAGGTTCTTATGCTGAATTGCAGTGTTTTCCTTCCCCAGACATAAGACTTAGCATTTAAACTATAAAATTGTATTTTGTTCTCATCTGTCTATAAAATGTTTTTCCAATAGCTCCTTGGCTTTCACTGCCCTTTGGAAAGACTCATATTGCTATCCTATTGTGCATTTTACTATTGTTTAGTGTTGTCCTGATAATGGTTTTATTAATATTAACATTGACTAGTCTAAGAGAAGGCTTTAGTTGTTTAAAAATGTTTCGAGTGATCTTAGCTGGTCAGCCACTCATGGAGTCTGTCTGACTGTGGATTGGTGGAGTGTTGTGAAGGTCAGATCAGGAAAAATCCCTGTTCTTTAGATTCAACATTGTACCTGACCAACACTTGACTGTAATTCCACTGTCAGACAACACCTGTCTAGTTTCATCTTTAAATTAATTGATAATCTTATAGGTTAACATATTTTTGCCTCACACAGTTATGTTTTAGTATTTTTCTGGTTTCCTGTTTATGCAGGAACATGGATCATTCTCAAGGGTCTGTGAGATTTCAATTGCCAGTGTTTTGCATTAATGCTATAAGAGAATTGTAAATGAACTTTGCCAAGGCATAGACTCTGGCTTTTGTAATTCATGCTGATAACAGTCTGAATGGTCTATTCTAGATACCCCTTAGTCCAGAGACGTTTAAGCCACGTCTGGACAGTGTTAACATAAGGATTATTTATTGCACAGTACATGTTCAACAATCATTTGTTAACGTAATTTTGTAGTACAGTGTTCGGTAAAGGTTTGCTCTTGCCCATGTGGTTCTATAAGCTATATATGAATGACAGTTCATGATACAGTGCCATCTGGGGGCTCTCTTGTCCTTTAGGTACTGAAATGTCTCCTGATTCCTTTAGAAATGTTATGTTATTAGTCAATAGGAACCACTTCCTGGTTGTAATCAAAACTATTAACACTATAACTTTTGTTTCTGGAACTGATAACTCCAGAACACTTTTATCGTTGAAACTGGAAATGGAGCACATAGTACTCAGTCAGGAACTTTATATTATGGAAATGGTCATTTGACACACTGCAACAAAAAACAATAAAAACCATCTAGCTACTAAACCATTTACATATTTTACAAGAAGATGTAAGTGATGTAAGATTTGTTTGAATGTAAGTGAAACATTTGGCACTGCAATGGTAACCACTGAGTGTAAACACCTACCTTTGTAACAGGAATGAGAGACTGTGGTATAGTATAAGGAACACTGTTTTTTGAAACAACAAAATATTGTTTGTTATTGGAACGTAAACATTAGTACTAGAACATTTAAGTATACTTGGGCTACAATGGATACTTCTGGTACTAGGGCAGGAACCTCTGGTTCTGCCTCTGCCCTCATGGGAATCTCTGGTTTTGTAAATGGCATCTTTGATGTTATGTCTTTGTCAGAAGAAAAACTGTTGTTACTGGAAAATAAACCTTTTCGTTCTTGTTTATACTAAAACAGGACCCATTTGGAATAGTTTTACACTGGATCAGGGCCCTCTTTTTCAGTGAAACTGAAATCCTTTACACTGGAGTAAGAAACTAGTGGAGTGTCAGTGGAACTAGGAAACTTTGAAATTGCATTTAAGATTAACCGTGCTACCTACTGGAAATAAAACATTTGGCACAAACTTTTTTTAACCAAAACAGTGAAATGGTTTATGTTGTGATAATATAACCTTTAGTGCTAGAGCCTTTGGTACTAAATCAGACAAAAAATATTTTGGCACCGGAATAACTGAGAGTACACTGGGGGATGACAAAAACAAGATGCATTGTGCTGGTCCTGTATCTAGTTTTTTGATAAAATATTGTCACGAACGGTGATGGAGTCGGAGGCAAACCAGGTTTATTGTAACAAAGTAACCTGAACGTAAAACAGAACTCAAACATAACGAACAACAGGTGAGAAGGATCGGATGACTTAAAAGAACAATGGAAGATCCTTCCTCACCTGTGCTGAAAATAAAAAAAAGTACAAATCATAAAGTGTGACAGAGAAAAGCTTTGCACCGCATGAACGCGGGCGAAGCTTATAAACAGTCCTCGCTGACCTGGGACAGGTGCGCACAATCACAGCGCGCCTGCGCAGTCAGGTGTGACAAAATATATTAAATGTATTTGTATTGGCTTATAAAATTTGTGCTGAGGCTGTTCCCACCCTGATAAGTCTTGTTTCCCACCCACCAGTTAACCAAATTGCCTACGTGTCTCCAGATGTGTGTTCTTATTACAAGATTGTATCTGGCTCTGTTAAACTACACATCATGTAAAAAAAGTGTTAGGAGCATTACTTTGTGAGGAACAGTAGGCTGACTGGATAAACAGATTTATGCAAATATGCTACCAGTAATTTTAACTGCTACAGTGAACATAGATTTGCAAGTCTGAATTAATTAAATGTAGAGTTAAAGCATTGAAAATAAATAAAATAACATGTGCAGAGAATTAATTTTCTTTTCTATGCACACTGCTTTTTGTGAGCAGTATATTTAACTAGATTTAAAGTTTATTAGTAGATTTTAGTAGATTTGCAGATCTTAGTAAATTTGTATCCAATTAGAGTCATTAGAGGTTTGATCAAAATGCTTCTATACTATAGTTATTTTTATGATGCTTATAGCATACAGGGGTATAGCCATAGAATTTTTAAACCATGGTCTGATCTTTATTTAACATATTTGTTTCTACCTTTTTTAATTTATCTCTATTTGGATTTTAATCCACATGTTAAGTTCTAGTGTGTTTGAAGAGTGTGTGTTAGGTGAAAAACAAGGTTTGCAAGGACACTTATGTACTATTAAAACTGATTTGTGACCTCAGTCTGAACAGTCAGACATTAATTTAGCTCTTGACTTTTGTATTAAACATAGGTCGTGATAATGCCAAATATGTTAGTCAGGAAGCTGTTATCTGTTCCCACTGCTAGGCAGCACAATCTAAACCTACTCACGTTTCGTTGCAGGGTTAGACTTGGAGATGTGACTGGATTTGGTGGCTCCACCTCTCAAACCTTTAAAAGCATTTGTGAATTAAAACCACAGATCTCTGTGTCTCCTTTATTTCACCCTGTTTACAGGTGAGAAACAGGATATATGTATGTGAAACTTCAATTAAATCAGTTTTTTAACCATTCAGATGAATATTAACATGGTTTTCTCAGGGTTAACAGATAGACAATTGTATGTAGTGGCAAAGTGCACAAGAACCAAATCGCCAAATGGTGGGTGTATTGCAGAGTTTAAAGTGTTAAATAAGCATTTTCTTGATGCCAAACAGTTCAATCCCGGTTTCTGTTTAACCGTATGTTGTGTGCAGTTACTGTTGAAATTGATTTAATGTCAGCGTAAGCTGTTTGAGCATTTCCATGTGGGTAAGGATGTTAGCCTATACATTCTCTGCACTTCTGATGCAACCTGTAATACAGCACACATTAAAACTACACACCAATTCAATCATTCATTCAAGCGTTCATCCCTTTACATGACCGCTTAATTCAAATTATTAGCCCTTCATAAAACCAAAAACAAACACACATACATACAACCTAAGTTTTGTCTTGGAAGCTTCTGGACTAAGCCAGAACAAGTACGGTAATCAATCAGTCGGTAACAACAGTACTAAGGAGAATGTGGACTTGAGTATGATTCGGGAGAAAGTACGAACGTATCTTTTCTTCATTTATACATTATCTTCCGCTTAATCCACACGGGGTCGCAGGTCAGCCAGTGCCCACCCAATAACTTTGGGCGCAAGAGCAGGATCTTCTTTGCTTTATTTACAGTTCATAATTTAGTCAAAGTACCCCTGAACCTGGGGAGTGTAACATTTGTCTGTTTCAATCTGTTTTCAATGAATTACATTGTCCATGTTATGGTCTCATCACTCCTGGCTCTGGTCTCTATACTGGAGTTCTCTTCACAGAACTATTAGAACCTTTTCAGAACAGTATTGGACAAATATCGCATTGAAACGATAGAAATATAAGGATTGTAAGGAAGGTAATATCTTAAATGTAATTAAATTGCAGTAGGGCTACTTTCATCTGCAGTGTGAACCAGAGTAAGGCAAAGCTCTGCTCAGTTCTGGGGTAACAGGAGGCCACAAGAGATCAATCAGATATCAGATCACCTGATATCATTGATAAGATTTGGGGTTTTCAATATACAGGTAAAAGACACAAATGTCCAATCAGAAATAATGGAACCAGGGCTCATGCTATAGCATTATTTACTATCCAAATCAGTTTTCAGAACAAAGTGGATTTAGCTTTTAAAGGTTATATTTGTTCATGCAAAGGTTGTGTTAACTCATTTTCTTTTAAAAAAAACATATCCTTTGACCAAGGATGGGTATTTTTTTGTCTAAGGCTACAGTAATCTAATGCAATCAGCTACAAAGAAGAATTCAATGTTGAAAAAGTTCTCATTTTATATTACATGTACTCCATGCAGCAAAAAATATATAAAATATTATAAAATGGACCTCTGACATCAGTGAATGCTGCTACCCACAATTTTTCTTAGTTTCAGACATGACCTGTTTGCTTTTTCCTTCTGTTCTTTGAACTCAGCAAGAAATTAATTACATCCCCACATGTTGCCAGACAAGCTTCAAGCTGACATGTCAGACTTGATCAAGTCCAGCTACCACTCTGCATCCGGTGGCTACATTTATCGCTGAAAGCTAAAATAACACCAGGAATTCCCACCAGCAGCGCCATATCAGGGCCTGTGATTGACTTGTACAGTAAATACTCATTCAATTGCACAATGATATGAATTGTACAGGCCATGACAGAATGCGATTTCTTTTAAATCCCTTTAAGATTAGGAAAAATGCAGTCAAAAAAGGCTAGGGGTTTTTCCATCACATTTCAATAGGTCATTATGCAGATTTATTCACCACACAGATGCCATACAGCACACAATATATAGGGGAAATATAAAATTATCTTTAATGTTAAGAACAAAACTTGATAAATAAGTTTGAGCTTTCAATCTTTCGTTATTTTGCTCCATATTTAACAATTGATTAATCTATTCTCCTGCGAGAAGCCTTCTGTTTTTTAGATTAAGGTCTAAGTGGGAAGAGCTCAGTTATTATATGTGTTATATATGTACTTGGAAATTAATGAGCTGAAGAAAAATGGAAGGCATAAAAGTGGAAAAACAGCATGAAACTGTATCTCAATGCAGTCACAACACACATGACTCTATTACTCAGAGTCTAACCTACATGTGGCAGTAAAGTGGTGCAAGGGTTTAGTGCAGTCGCTGCACTGCTCCAGATATCAAGTTCAATTCCATGTATGGTGTTTGCATGTCCTCTCTGTGTACATGTGGCTTTTCTCCAGAGACTCCAGTGTACTCCTATGCTCCAAAAGCATGTGTTTAGTTTAGTTGGTTACTATATAATTGTATAACAAATATTATTATAAATGTGCTTCTGTCACAAGTAGCCACTAATACTGATGTGATAATAAATACCCATAACTCTATCAGTCTAAATTTAGGGTTTTGGACGTTAACCAGCTTACCACAATACTGAGATTATGCGGTGAATACAGCTGTGTTGAGCTCCTCACCATCATCATTGCATTCACCGTTATTATTTAATCAAAGGAAAGGGACAAATCTGGGTCTAGTTCCCAAAATTTACATTTAGTTCTCATAAATACAGATTACAGTGGAAGAATGGTTTATAGTAAATATATAGTATATATTTAGTATATATTTAAAATAAATACTTGGCGCCATTATCAGGGATAGGTCACGGGTAAACAGCAGTTTTACCAATTTTATTCTGTTTTGCATCGAGACCTCCTTTTTATAATTTAATAAGTTAATTATTTTATTTAACAAGTTAATTTATTTTGCTTGTGATTATTAGCGCATATGGTATGTGATATCATAATTAACGCCTACGTTTAATGGCTTGAAATAAAACCTTTGAGTTGTTGTACACTTAAGCTTCAGAAGGGAGGGGGATCTTAGTCGATTAAATGAATAGGGAATTTATTTCGTTACTATTTATTTCTAGATTGGGATAATCAAGTTCTGTTATACCACTGGTCAAAGGATATGACCATATGACTGCACTGAATACAACCTCAGAGTGAGGTATATTAGCACATATCATAGATTATATGTACACAGGTTTATGGTGCATATTCAGTGCAGCTGGCAACCCACTCTATTTACATTCTCCCCCAAATTAACACGCTAACTTTCCTGCCCTGAAACGTGATGGGAAAATAAACTAGCAACATGTGCAGATTGATGTTAGTAGCCCAGTAGCTGTATAACTATCACAAAAAGGTTTGTTTTTGTATTACTCAGTAAGAGAATCAGTATTGTCAGAACTTTAACTGTACCATGATCAAAACTGTAGCCGATTATGTAAACAGTGGACATACATGAGGATCCACTCTAGGTGGTGCTGTTACAGAATGCACCCTCTTTAACATTTATTACCATTTAGTGTACTCACTCTACTCATTCTGTACCATGCCTGAGCATATTTGATCTCCAAAATGTGAAAACCTTTAGATAAGACAGTCATAGACAGAAAAACAGAAATAGATAATGTATGTACTGTAACGCTCTGTTACTTGCAGTGAAAGAACTCCATTAACCAACACACACTGCCATAAACTGAAAGGTTTATTTCCTGTTTACCCCCTAGGAAACTAGCACATTCAGGATATTAACCAATGACCAAAAATATGCAGACACCTATTTACACTCTTTGCTAACAAGTCTGTAATATAAAACCTACAGACATGGAATATACAGCAGTAGCAGTAAATATTTTTTAAATAAAAACTACTTTACAATGTCTGCAAAATCTGAAATTATGGTTATTATGTTTTAATATTTTAATTAATCATAAAAATTGATAAAATGGATATTGTTGGGATATGTTCAAATGTGGTGACTTCTCATTAAACAGAAACATTACCACCAATTGATTCTAAAAGTTACATTGTGATTGATTTGATTAAGGTAATAATAATAATAATAATGTTTAGGCTATGTATATAATTTTGTGCAAAATATGTGATGAAATATATATTTATATATAATTATATATTTATTCATAATTACAACACCAAATCAAAAAGTGTTGGGACTGTATTGAAATATAAAAACAAAACAGTTCTCCTTAAATATACTTTGACTTTTACAGTAAGAACCCAAAATATGTAATGTTTTGTCTGATTAACTTTATTTCATGTGTTAATAAACATTAATTCCATTCAGTTCTGCAACACATTCCAGAAATGTTTGGACGGGAACAATTTATGGCCAGTAACGAGATGAAAAAAACTACATTTATAATGTGATTTCAAACAGGTGATGTTAACAAGTGATTATAATCTTTGTTTGGCACAAAATAAGTGTCCTCAAAAGTCTGAGTCATATTTCAATAATAAATGCATGGACAAATGCAAATATGTCATCTTGCTGCCTTTGCCAAGGTCACTGACCCACCACCATACCATGACAGCTTTTGGATTTGTAGCTGATAACAGTCTGGGCGGTCCTTTGGTCTTTGGTCCAGAGCACATATTTTTATTTCCAAAAAAAAAAACTGATTCATTGGACCACAATACACATTACCACAGTGTATTGGCTCATCCTTGATGTCCCTTTGATGCACATTTTGGTCAAAGTACCCCTGAACCTGGGGAGTGTAACATTTTGCCTAGTTGACATACTCTGAGATGGAACACATCATTTAGAGTAGCACAGTTATTGTTGCCCACCATCCAGACACAGGTGGAACCTTCACTTTAAGTGCCTGTCTCTGCCCAAACAATTTCCAGGTGTTTAGCAGTAAGAAATTTGTTGTCACAGTGCCCATTATGTGTCCTGTCATCGACAGCTGTCGCCTTGCCACTGCCTTTACTTGCAGTAGTGTTATGAAGAAAAAAACCTGGACTGCTACGAACTGGGACCATATTGTCTTTAGCAATAAATCATGAAGTGACACAGAACAAAGAACAAAGAGCAAATGCATAGAACACAAGGATAAATACATAGAGATGTATAGAGCCAGCAACAAACCAGAAGAAGATCATGAAAAAGAATTACAGAACTGCTGTAAAGGAGGGGAAAGGCCTAGGGAAAGACCAGCCAGGTGAGGTTGCAACACTCATCCTGACAGAGCACCCACCCAAGTGCAGCTCAGAAGCACGGAAACGAAACAGAACACCCCCAGAGAGGAGAGGGGGAGGAAAAGAAGGAGGAGGAAAAGAAATCCACATTACCCAAAGAAAGAAAGACAAAAAACAGACTAAAATAGACATGGGGACCAGAACAGAGGGGGTGCAGGCAAAGCATAACAAGGCAGAGAGTGGAACAGAAGGCAGAGCAGGAGATACGACATGAGAGACGAGAGTCCCTGCTGGTGACGGTACTCCTGGGTGCATCCTTGCCACCAGCACCAGCAGGAACTGTCACACGGCTGACGGATGTAGGTTCAGGAGTTGAGCTAGCGAGTGTGGGTTCAAGCTAGCGGGCATGGTTTCAGGAGTCAAGCAAAGAACCAGACTTCCATATAGCAAGCATGGCTTAGGGAGTAGAGTTAACAAGCAGACCCAGCTTCTTCCTTCTCCTCTTACGAGCCGAGTGGGAGAACGGAGGATCGGAACCGAGGTGACGACCAAGTACAAAATGTCATCCACTAGGTTAATAGAGAGCTCCAGGGGAGGGTGATACTCCCTGTCCAGGTCTAGATCAAGGTCAGAGAAATCTGGCCACATACTGCAAGAGCCAGGGTTAACACTCATTACGTCCTTTTTAATGTCGGTTCTTCTATCACGAATGGAAGTCCATAAAAAAGGAACATGGACATAAGTGCACCACTCATCCTAACAGTGTAACACTACATCAAAATCTCCATATTTGTTACGTTCAAGTGAAATTGAAAAATAGAAAAGTAAAATGAAGTGGCTTGCCTATCACTGTATGTTGCTGTATAGACTGCAACAAAAATACACAAATAAAGTCAATAATTATACTAAACATCATACCCATAGTAACTGATATGTTATATCCACCTTGCAGAATTAAAATAACTGGCTGTCTCTGTTATTTTGACAACATAGTGTATGATAGAAGTTTGGATAAAACACACATGGACTAAGATGCTTATATGTGCCAAAGTGCTAATAGTTCAGTTTTTTAAACAATTTAGTAATCTGTTAAAGTAACAGCACACTACAATTTTAGGGTAAACCACAATAACAATGGATTTCATAAACCAATGGGATAATGCTGGCATTTTGACATCAGAAATGCACTCTGTAGATCACAAAGGTTTAATGATAACCGCAACAGAAATTGCAGTAGATGCAATACTGGACAGTCTCAGGAAACCTTGAAATTCTTCACAGAGGTCCCTGATTCTTTCATAAGGTGATTAACAGTTTCACTCAACTTGCTGACAGCAACATTTTTTTGGAAAAAAAGACATTATTTTTCTGAAACATACAAGCACGGCCTGATTGGCAACTAAGCGAAATTTTGATTTGATCCATTTCTGGTATTGGAAGAAAATTGGATGAAAAATATATCCTAATACTTATAGAACTTTTAAAACCAGCTGTCATTAATACACTATATAATACTACTTTCTGTAACCGCATTACTTTGTTCAATTTGCTGCACTTGATGTCCCTTTTCCTTAAAGCCTCTCTGCACAGCCCTGCATCCAACTCCCTGGTTCACGTACATAGACCCTAACACCAACAGGTGGTGTTACCAAGAAGAAATAATCTGAAAGGCTGTGGTGCCGCAACTCAGAGTCACGTCATCACTGGTCGTACATGTCGGCTTTTAGATGTTATGCATTACCACGTAAAAAATACATTCACGTTAAAGCGTTTTTAACTTGGTGTATGCTATGTTATCACTTGTGAATGCTGGTGAAGACATTTGTTACGATTTGGTGAGTGCACACGCCGACATTGTAACAATGTTTACATAACATTGTCATTATGTGGGTTTTAAAGGCTACGGGAAAGCCATAGACACAAAGTTCTTTCAAATGTGTAGATTTTATTCAGCAATGTAGGACGTTACAATATTGTGTGCATAGGACAGAAAATGACTTACATTCTTCGCCGTGGTAGTTTCAGTGGTGCTTAGGGAGCGTGCACCTTCACTGTGGGGCTATTATCCAGAACTTCCTGGTTTGGGGCATTTACTAGCATCTGGTGGCGCACAGTTTGCGCAGTGGTAGCGTCCAGTTTAAGTAATTTTGTGCATTTTTTCATAGGACCACACTGACAAAATTACACTTTAACACAATGAAAAGTAGTCCATGTGCAGCTTATATAACAGTGTAAATGTATTCTTTACTCAAAATAAATCAATATACAGCCATTAATTTCTAAGGACAAAGGCGAAAGTGAGTACAAAAGACTAAAAGACTACACCCCTAAATGTCCAAATAGAGCACTGCTTGTCATTTTCTCTCCAAAATGTCATGTGACTTGTTAGTGTTACTAGGTCTCAGGTGTGTATAGGGAGCAGGTGTGTTCAGTTTTGTAGTACAGCTCTCACACTCTCTCATACTGGCCACTCAAAGTTCCACCATGGCACCTGACATTGCAAAGAACTCTCTAAAGATCTTAAAAGACGAATTGTTGTGCTACATGAAGATGGCCAAGGCTACAAGAAGAGTGCCAACACCCTGAAGCTGCAGCTACAGAACAGTGGCCAAGATCATTCAGCGGTTCAAAAGAGCAGGGTCCATTTAAAACAGACCTCACGTTGGTCGTCCAAAGAAGCTGAGTGCACGTGCTCAGCGTCACATCCAAATGCTGTCTTTGAAAGATAGGCGCTGTCAGCATTGCTTCAGAGAGAAGAGGTGGGGGGTTAGCCTGTCAGTGCTCAGACCATGCGTCGCACACTACATCAAATTGGTCTGGATGGCTGTCACCACAGAAGGAATCCTCTTCTGAAGTCTGTACAAAAGAAAGCATGTGTGGCGGCATACAGGTGAGGAGTACAAAGATAAGTGTGTCATGCCTACAGTCAAGCATGGTGGTGGG
>JAUZSU010167466.1:0-13384 GCA_034780255.1 Parotocinclus maculicauda | reverse complement strand
GTCACCGCCGCTTTTCACGCAGATTCACATTTGATAGAATAATCGTTTATTCCAGGACGTACTGATTCCAGTTCTCTGTTCTCTTTTATATGGCACTGAATATCCAGCAGGCTACACATTGCACATACACTTCTAGTGGGGACATTTTAGGACCTTTGTTGAACGCAGTATTCATGCCTTGATCGCTAAAAGCCCTTCTTGTTTGCCGTAGTGTTTCAGAGACGCGTCCTTATCGATCATATTCATGCGAGAGCCTGGCGCGATTTACTGTGTATTTACCGCCACCTGGTGGACAAGATTCAGAAATCTGCTAGCCCCAAACAATTCTAATAAGTCTCCATAAAATAGATGTCATTATCCATTATAAAAGAGAAAACCATTATCAGTAATAACAATAAGATCGAATAATGGCAATTGAGATCACGCGGTTTTTCCTACAGACTTCGTTATAACCACTTAGGCATTTTAAGACTCCCCTATGTAAAATCACACATTTTGTTACTGCCGTTTATAAAATATTTATTCATATGTATGTGACGTTTCAACTTAAATTACTGCTGTCCTACTTCAAAATGATCTAATTTGTACATTGATCTTCGCGATATAATTGTGAGTAGGCTAGTGTCGACAGTAAAAGAAAACAGGGCAGTAAAAAAAAACGTGAAATGCTGCCAAGAATCACTTCTTTAATCAAAACTCATGCCGCAGAGCAATTACCGATGTGACTAATGCTGGGTAACTGATCAAATGTTATGTTCAAATATATGGTAGATTACACTTACTGAGTTTAAATAATTGTTTCCTGATGGTGTCATGAGAAAAAACTGATAAGATAGGAAATTTTATTCTGTTTTTTATTTTTGCTTTTATATTCAATGTAAAAAAGGAAAGGCTCAGAGTATTTATTTCAAAGACGTTTCCAAGTAATTATACAACTTCATGCGGGAAATATCCTTGAAACATCTTGTTTTGTAATAAAAAGTTATTTCATTGAGGTATACATGTCAATAGAATGTGCTTCAATGCAACTATAAATAAAATAGTCAAAAACAAGTCTACTTCAGGCACCATGATTGTACCATGTCCGTGTTGTGATGAAGAGGGAATAAATGAATCAGTCACTTAGAGGGAAAAATGGATTCAGACAGAAGTAAATATGGCATCTTACAATGGATTTTGAGTCTAAAATGTATCTCTTTTGTTCATAAGCTTGCTAGAGCTGCTGGTTGAGCCAGTGTAATTTCTCATTCCACAGAACGAACCCGACAATCCGCATGCATATAGCTGATTACTGAGGTCTCATAAAAATGTTTCTCTGCTTTCCAGCACCAATCTTGCTGAGCATGAAGGCTTCATTTAAAACAGGATAAAGGTAGATGCAGCAACCAGAGTCTGGGCCACAATGTGGAGGGAGATAGGCAGACCACAGCTTGCTTGCTCTGTTTTACCAGCTCGCACACAGCAATCAGCAGCATGAAAGCCAAAAGAAGCACAGACAGAAATGAAAGTGTTCTTTCCTTGCGCGTTGCTGTGCCAACATCTGTCACTGCCAGTGCATTGCAACTCTAGTTTATGTTTGTTTTCCATATTTGTGTGCAAAACCATGCATGTGTGTTTGGTCTATCTCATTTTAAATGCTCTATTATGGGCCATGTTGATTACTCCTGACAGGTGCAGCATCCCCTCTCACCCAGAGTTGTGATTCTGCAGCCACATACTGTCTGGCAGTACCGCAGCACCTGCCTCCTTACTACCATAATGAATCCCTCAGATAAGAGTGCAAGAGGCAGTTTTTTTTTTTACATTTGTATGAATGTGCTTAGACTGAGCAGAGACTGTCCTCTAGTGAACTGCTGTGACTGAGACCCTCTCACGGACCAAACATTGGGGCAATGGGGAAAAGGCTCTTTCCCTGCCCCTGGCATTCACACACTTAGTGCAACTATGGGAACAACAGATGAAAATATGAGCAAAGATATATGAACAACAGAGAGGAAAATAAAGAAGGCTGTACGGGACAAATGTGTTGAAGTAAATCATCTGATGATTCGCTACGCATGGTTGTAGGAGAATAAACATGCTACTTTCAATAGCCATCATCAGATATGTCATATCTGAACAAGTTTAAACAAATAATGTATAAGTCACCCCATCTGTATTCTAGTGCTACAGGTTTAGTGCATTAAAAGCAAATGCTTGAGTTTCATTCAGCTGTAAACTGTGAATCTTGTTTAATGTTTAAAAAAGCTTAGTAAGGACTAAACAAAAATATACACTAACTTATTATGGGACAGCCTTTCTCTTTGATTTCTGTAAATGTTCTGTAAAAGTATTGTGGGTAAACTTGCAAATAGCTTTTTATAGACAGAATGAGTGATGTTCCAACGTTTTTTAAATTGGGCTCTTGGGCCTTCCGTGTTCCATGTTAGTGGCTTCAAACATTTGACAATTAACTGAAAAATTGAAAGCTGATTTGTGCTGTGAGACCAAATGTTATCTGTAGGGTTCAAATCTGGACAAATCTGGACCAGGCCAAAACCCGAATCTGATGGACTTTTAGGTCCTTTTAGTGTAAGCAGGGACCTTTATCATTCATCTTTAGAAAACAACTTTCCTGTAATTCAAAGCATTGCATCTACCTCCATGCTTAATTGTAGTAGAGACACAGTCACTGTTATCACCAGATATTCAGACACCTCTCAGTATCATCAGTAGGCTCAAATTGTGATTCATCAGTCCACACAACTCTGCTGAACCACCACTCTGTTCCAACTTTCCAGATTCTTCCAGAAACTTCTGTCGTAGATGGTTTTCGTAGACAGCGCTGACTTTTAACATGTCTATTTTTTATTGTCTTTTAGAACTGTACATTTCAGCATGTAGTCATCTCTGTGTGAAGAGAGTTTTAGCCTCCAGATCCTTTCTTTCTAGCAGCATCACCTATTGTTTCATAGTGTTGACCTATTCTCTCAATAGCTGAAATCAGATGTCATTTTTTGTGCTTTAGGGACTTGAATATTTCAAAATAGCTGCAGTTAATCTGGCAAATACCAGCTATGTCATTTCTGACAGCAACCACAGCATAATATTTAGTTTGTCTGGAACAGATATTGTGGACTGCATATATACCTTCAAGATTGCATATTGAAGATCTTTGTCATTAGAACGCCTCAGTCCTCAATGTAAAATTCAATGTAAAAACTTGCATGAAACATTTCAGCCTTTTTTATGTCTGTGATTATCCTGGTCTATTTTGGTCACAAACATAAGGTGTGTTCTGGATGAGATCTCATTAGATGAGACAGTTCATTACAGTGTATATATCATATACACTGCTCACAAAAATGAGAGGATATTTAATTATGGGATATTTCATTTTAAAGTATCCCCTAATTTCTGTGATCAGTATATTTTAAAACTAAGTCTATCTGAGAAACATGTTCCAATTTATACATTTAGTTTGCTAGTTACAAAATGTAAATGTAATGAAACGATCCTGTTAGGAAGACTGTGCCAGTGACGATATTCTCCAGGTACTGATGCATTCACTAAACCTGCTGGTTGGTGGCATTTAAAACAGGGGAACTGCTAATCTTTGCATACCAGCCAGCCATATCAGAATGCCTCCTATAGCTTTCTATACAAAGCAATTTCACATAATTTCACACATTTTATTATCTTATTTTTGTAAAAACTGAAAGTCTAAATGGCATTGATTTATTGACGTTTGAGAAGTCATCCATGTTCCTGATTCCTGGAAGCTGATTGACAGCTAGTGAAGAGATTCCACCTCTTTGAGAGGTTGACCAATCCTTATGAGAAAAGCCACGTGTGACGGTGGCACAAACAAAGGCTCTGTCCAATAAATGCTGAGATGTTTTTTTATTTTTCTGTGCAAAATGCACCCAGATACACTCCATTTACTGCTAGTGAATCCATGCATTCTGGTGTGTCTCAAAACAGTGGGCTAAAAAGTTCTTGTTCTCACTTCTTGTCAGGTCAAGCATGCTAAATAAAATATTGTGATTGATAGTTCTGTATGTTGGTAGAGATGGCACCTTTTCGACTTTATGCTTTTAGTACGTCCCCCTTATCCCGAATTATAATCATAACTTTTTATTTCTGTCATTTAATGCATGGCAGCCATCAGTAGTATCCCATACTACCATTACGCTGATGATGATGATGATGGTGATCAAAGCAGATTTCACATGTAAGCTGTTCTGTTTAATGAGATAGGTTTGAGCTTGAAGAATGAACAGCACAATATTGCTGTATAAATTTGCAAAAATGTTGAATTATGGCAAGATTAATAAATAGCAGACAGCATGTTTCTGTTTTCCTAATGCATTCACTGTGTGCAAAACTGGTCATTTGCTGTGTTAGCTAGAAAATGCTCTTTCTTCCATATTCAATGTATCAGTTACAGAATACATTGGTTTGTAATACATTAATGGTGTATTAATAATAATTGTGCCAGCTGAAATGTTCATGTTCCAAATACATTCACAGTGCTACTAACAAACAAACTAGCAGGAGATATTCATTGACTCAGTGTATTGACTTCACTAGTTACTGTATATACACTCATGTTTGTGCTCAAAGGGTCACAATTTGGAACGAGAGCTGTGCTTTGCAGCCTAAACTAGGCCCACCATAGTAAAGCTTTCAACCTTTCTGCTCCCTCCAGACTCCTGCTCTTCATGACTTGGATAAGATCTCCATTTGCCCAGAGGCAGGCTGCTCTGCTGAGGAGCTTTGTCCAACCTGCTGATAACGATGTTTTCTGTGCCATATGCTACACCTAGATGGGAATGACATTTACACCTTCCATCAGCCAATCTCTATACTCATCTATTCATGTGTTTGTGTGTGTGTGTGTTTGTGTGTGTGTATGTTTGTGTGTGTGTGTGTGTGTGTGTGTGTGTGTGTACATGCATACATGTGCACTGAGTTTAGTCAAATGTTTAAATAGATAAGGTTTAGACTGGAAGTTTTCCAACACCTAAGAGCAGAATCAATGCACTGAGCCAAAAAAATATTTTTCATTGGTGTTATTACATTTATTAAAGAACATTTCCATAGTCTGAGATGTGTTGTTAGTGTCGTATTTAATTTTTTTAAAACATATCTAAAATGTAATGTTCTAAATATAATTCCAATTTTATGTATTTACATTTTAGTGTGGTTTGAGGTTTTCTTTAAATGTTCTGATCTTGTATTAATAGAGTGACGTGGCTCAACTGTTGCACTGGAAAGGAATGCATAATGAATACTTTGTGTGTACAATTCTTCCAATGGGCAAAATATGTGTGGATGTAACGAGTAATTGAGCAATGTAAATAGAAGAACATTAAAAAAAAAGAGATATGTTAATTATGGTGTATATTGATTAAGTACACTGCTCACAATAATTAGGGGGTATTCCATTAATGGATATTTCATTTTGAAGCATCCCGTAATTTTTGTGAGCAGTGTAGCTTTGTTACTGTAACAGAACTGAATATGGTACAAATGTTTTCATACTATGACAGTCAGTGTGACATTACCAGTCCTACCATTTGAGTCCTAAATCAGCTAAACTGTTAGCTCTCTGAATTGTACATCTTTACTGTAGAAAATATTTGTTAGGTTTTATTTACTTTAGGTTTTATAAGATACTGGACTATGGACCAGAAGGTTAAGGGTTCAAACCCCACCTATTCCAAGCTGCCACTGTAGCGTCCTTGAGCAAGGATCTTAATCTACAATTGCTTGGATTGTACGACTGTATCAATTGTAAGTCGCTCTAGATAAGAGTGTCTGCTAAATGCTGTAAATGTCTGCTAAATATTGTAAATTTACTTTGTAGGGTTCAAATCCCACCTCTTTCAAGCTGCCGATGTTGGGTGCTTGTGCAAGACCCTTGGATTGGCAAATGCTTGGATTGTTTAATAAATGTAAATAATAAGCAGGAACTGTCCACTGATGCGCTTATGGACATCAGTATGGCAGTAATGCTTTGGCTCCAACATTGTGATATTGCACTGCAGCCCGATAGGCTTTGGGTTTACCAGTCTGCATGTCTCCAAAGACGTCAGATGGCAGAGCGGTGTGGTAACAGTGTCATAGATCATTGCCAGAGCTTGACCAAGGTGAACTTTTTGACATGCTTTTTCATTCAGTCTGCAGCGGGAACGTGCAATCCTTGGCCACATCTCCCAAACATCTGCAAGCTGTTGCTGAGGAGCCCAGAGGAAAACATTTACCTAACAGCATACTAATTCTTTCAGACCACAGTGTCAGCACTTCGTAAATAACGGTGAGTGTGTGGGGAGTGGTTTTCAGCCATACACATGTGGAATTATTTTTCAAGGCAAGCCTGTGAGAGCCATTGAGCTCCTGCTGCTCTTATCACTGCTTTAAAAAGCAACACACACATTCTTGCAATCCCTCTGCTTTTTCTTTCTCTCCCTTTCCAGAGTTTTCCGACTTTAGCCACCTATCAGACAGTCACAGAATACCACCCTTTCAACATCCAGTGTCAGGGGGTCGTTACCAGACAGTATTTCACCTTATGTGAAGAAGCCAAACTTGCCTCAGAGACATAAGCGTGACATCTGTCTAGCTTGAACACAGTGAATTTTGAGGACAATATGTCACTTACGTTGGGTGGCATCAGCTGCAAGAGGAAGGTTCTGTTGACAGTGTGTTTTGGGTTCCTGGGTTTTATTGTACCATAAGGGAAAATTTGCAAACAAGACTAAAACATTATTCACATCACAATGTATAGCCCATGTGAAACATTTGATTATCTACTAGTTGTTTTCCATATCCAAGTACCAAGATGTCAAACAGTTAAAGTGCAAAATACATAATGAATCTTGGTCTAGCTTACTTTCCATTTATTCCAATGAGCAACCATACCACGCTCTTGAAACTCAGTTATTAATAATTGCCATTGTTTAACAAGAAGCCAAGTAGTACTAATATTCATTCCCCCAGTTATTGAATGTGACTTCTGTTTTGATTTGCTATGTAGATTTGTTTAAGTTATCCTGCCGATGTCTTCACCCCTTATTACCCATCCCTAGTCCGCATTTGTTCCTTGTCTTTCACTAATTACTCTGTATGTACAGTAAAACTGTGTTCCCTAGTCTTCAGTGTAAATTGTGTCATCCATGGATATGCCTTAATAAACTTGATTAACTCAACCAAACTTAACTTGAGAACCTTAACCAAAAAGAGATTGGCCTGGACCAATCTGCTCCTCAAAGAAATACATTTATTCCAGGGATTTTTTGTTTGTTTGTTTGCATTCGACAGTAGGAACAATGTATGACACTGAAGTGCCGTGAGCCACTCAAATTCCACTTATGCTACTCAAGATCGCATTATACTTCAATTGCATATAGGTTCAGTAAAAACTGTACTTCACTGTCCATCCACTTTTTTGCGTATTTTCCATTTGAAGTGCAAAAATCTGTTATACAGCAGCTGATGTAAAAGTATATTCAGAGTTTGAGGTTGAGTTCAACTCTGGTGCTTGAGTCTAGACCAATCACTATACATTTGCATTACTACATCAAGACCAATTATAGTCACTCAGGGTTCTTATGTGCTGAGAAAAGCATCTACCTTGAAGAAGGAGCTTATGATAATCATTCCTAGTTCATGTGGTGCAAACCACTACGAAACCACTAAGGGGGCACAGTGAAGTTCTACCAGTGCAAAAGTGCATTAAGAACTACAAGTGTTCCTAGTTCTTGTAGAGCAAACACAGGAGAAAGAGGGCACTTTCTCCAACAGTTTGTGTCCCAGATTAAATGACTAAAAATAATTTAACAAATGGCACATCCAACATTGCAATTAAGATTCTATGACTACAGTGATGTACAAACGCAGTTATGCACAGTCCTCTAGAACAAAATTGGATAGCACCTTTATTTTGGACAGTTATTTTTAATGAGCTGGAATAGTCCATCCATATTTACTTATTGTCTTTGTCATAGTCTCCTTGTAATGCAACCATGGTAATTGTGGAAATAATACATTAGATTAACTCTAACATGTTGCTGTTAGTTTGACCTCTAAATGTTTACAATGCAAGGGTCTGGTACTATTGTTTTTTTACTTTGGTATATTGTATCATAACTTGTATTAACTTCCCTACTCCTAAAGAAAAATTGTATTAAGAAATTATAATTTAATTATCTCAAACAAATTTTGAATATACAGTTATTTATAGATAAACTACAGTCTTACAGAAAATAACTAAAGACCATTGTTACAGTGAAAGCATTGAGCAATGAGTAATATATCTGTTTGATGCAGTTTTAGTGGATAAGATACAGATTCATATAAAAGAGGGATTATTCATAATTCAGTGGTCTTAAGAAAGTGTTGTGGGTGCTGTGGCATGGGAGTAGAAGAGAGTGTGCTGTCTCTTCATCCCGTTTCTTACTCTGATTCCTCTTTAGGCACGCTGTGCTTCCTGATGGGGAGAAGAAGGAGAGCCAAGAACAAGTTAACGTAAACCTGCTCATAAATGAAGCATTAAGACATATATCAATATTTTGCATATTGTAAAAATATTGATGCGTCGGCCCTTTATCTGTAGAGATAAAAAAGAGCTGGGGATGAGCTTACAAGAGTTGCTATTTTATTATTTAATACAATGACTTCCATTACCAGTGAAGACCCAAAAGGTGGGCATTGTAACCAATCATAGTCTGTTTCCACTTTATTTTTTTTGCTTGAGGGACAGCACTCTATGCACTCTACTCATCATAATTAACTCTGAAATGCATTTGTCCTTCCCTAATCCCAGGTACTCGTTCTAAGGTCATTATGCAAATCAATACTGTTTACAAACATGAAAGCTGGAAGTTGCTGTTTGATCTGTGGCAGAAATAGCATTGGTTATCGATAGCTAAAGCCCTGCTTGGTGGGTGTCATGTCAATAACAAGCCAATCAATAGGGTCTAGTTTGGGTGGAGTTTGACAGTGGTCTCCCTGAGGAGCACTGTGCCTATGAAGACTGAGATGTGCCATATATTCAAAGGTACAGCACCTTGTTAACTGAGCCCAAGTTCCACTCCAGAGACACTACAGACACAAATTAAGGCTAATGATTTGCTAAACAGTGTCTATCTGCTTTTTGAATCAATTTACTCGGATTCTCCAAACAAAACCCTACTTATAGCACTTATAATAGTGAACCACATTAAGTTCATGAATTTATATATGACATATATACACAGCTGTTTAAACACCTGTGTCTTATCTACTCCAACCCTTGCAGTGAAACATATTTGATATTTGTTTGACATAATGTTCCCGTTTTATTCATTCATGTATCAGTGAGAAAATATTTTGCTCTCCTCTTGCCTTCTTGCCTTCCTAACCTTCAAACCAGAGGCATTATCTTCCCCATTGAGCCCATGTGTGAGCAGTTCCCACAGAGCAGGGATTGAGGGTCAGAAGCAGAGCTGAATTTGAGGGCATTATCACGATGCTGGGGGCATTTATAGAGTGCAACACTGTTTCTCAGCAGATTGTGCTAATGACCCTTTTCTAGCAATGATAGCTGCTTCTGGTTGTTAACAAGTTAAAGGGGCAGCCATTAAGGTCTGATATATTACCCTTCTAATGTTGCATATACAACATTGTGGGAATAGAGGCTCAGTATATTAAAGCACACAAACATTTTGTAAATAACACATTAGCTAATCTGTATATACATCATTTCTTATTTGTTTAGGTGCAAGTGCTAACTGAACTGTAAGAAATATCTGGCAGTAATGTTATTTACCTCATGTTTGTTTAGCTGTCTTCGTTTAGCTACTATTATTTGCAACATTTTGCCGTGACATAGTGTAACATAGCATACAGCATTTTAGATTTCATATCTACAGCGCCACAGTCTACAGACTAAGCAAAGGATAATAAAAAAAAATCCTATTGTCACTTATGCTTCCCCACCGTAGTATTTTTAATGGTAAATTACCATTCATTCACACTTTGTGCATTCTTTGGTCAGTTCAGCTACCTTCCCTTGAGTAAGAAAGTGACTGAATGCTTGTAAATTTAACCTTCCCTAGAACTGGATTTTGTTCACAAACAATATTGTTCAGAGACCACCAAAGAGAAACGCTAACTATGTTTCATGTTGAATAGAAAGCCATCCAATACATTGTATACTCACACTTGGGTGCTAGGTCAAGGTTAATATGTAGAGGGGTTGTGTGCTTTTTCAAGGCAAATCAAGGCAGATCCCGCTTAAGCATGTTTGAGGATGCTCTGCTGAAATGACGAGAGGCAATTTTCAAATAATTTTCAAGACATTTTCAACAAATTGTATTTGTGTACAACTTTTAGGAATAAACATAGTCACAAGGCAGAACTAGATAAAAACTGTCAATAATCTGAATGAGTATAATGCAACAGCGACAAGGAAAGAAGTCACCTTGAGAGGAGACAATCTGAAAGAAGGATATCCACAATCTTTCAGGCAACAGTGTATAGTGGAATGTTAAAAACAAGCTTGTGATGAGGTACAGTTAAACAGTGTTATACACTCAATGGACATTTCATTACATACACCTGTTCAACTGCTCATAATGCAAATACCCAATCAGCCAATCACAATGCATCAACTCAATGCATTGAGGCATCTAGACATGGTCAAAAAGACTTCCTGAAGTTCAAACTGAGCATCAGAATTGGGAAGAAAGTTGATTGTGAACGTGGCATTGTTGTTGGTGCTAGACTGGCAGGTAAGAGTATTTCAGAAACTTCACTTATAATGGCATTTTCACACACAGCCATCTCTAGTGTTTACAGATCTATTGTTTACAGTTACAGGTCTGATCAAGGAGCAGCAGTTATGTGGGTAAAGATAGGTTTCTGATGTCAGTGGTCAGATGAGAATAGCCAGATTGGTTTGAGCTTGCACAAAAGCAATAGTAACTCAAATAACCACTTGTTACAACCGAGGTATACAAATGATCATCTGAATGCACATCACATCAAACCTTGAAGCAGATGGGCTACTGTAGCTGAAGACCACACCAAGTGCCACCCCTGTCAGCTAAAAACAGACAGTGGAGGCTACAGTTTGCACAGGCTCATCAAAATGGATTTCTGCTGCAACATTCAGATGGCAGGGTCAGAATTCGGTGTTAACAACATGAAAGCATGGATCCATCCTATCTTGTATCAATGTTTCAGGCTGTTGGTGTGATGAATACATTTTTGGCATGCTCTGTGTTGCTTATTACCAATTGAAAATTGTTTAAACATTGTTTTGTAGAAGTGTTTAAATTAACCCACAGCCTACCAGAGTATCATTGCATGATGCTATGATTTCAATATGGACCAAAATCACTGAGGAACGTTTTCAGCAACTTGTTGAATCTATGCCTCAAAGAATTAATGCTGTCCTGAAGGCAAAATTAGCTCCAACTCTGTAATAGAAAGGTGTAAATAATAAAGTGGCTTGTAAGTCTATAGAAATGACAGACATAATGTTAGTTTAGTACACATTTTAAGCAAGAGTAATAGCATAAGGCTTAAATTTCTTGAGCATAAGATGCTTTTTATATAAATTTGCAGCTCGACAGCAGTTTTGGGAGGAACAACTTTCTGAGGTATGAAAGTGAAATAAGCCAGGTGAGATTATTATGTAAGAAAGGCGAATGTGATGAGGGTGCAAACAGCTCCAAATGGTACCAGAAATTATATTATATTAAAACTGTAAAAGACGAGCACATATATAAATTGTCTTTAACTACTAACCAGATTGAGAAGGCAGCACAGGATAAATAGTTGACCAAAGAGCCAATTTAAATTGTTTATAATATGAAGTACAATGGGAACTTTGAATCCAAGTGTGGCCTATAAGTAATGCACTATTTTAATTATATGTATGTATATTTCTTTGCCTACATTGCACAGTAAATGCTCCAACTGCATTTTTATGTAAACAGCATGTTTTCTTTTTTCATAATTTATTTAGTACACATTTTCCCCATGATTCACATAATGAAATAATAATAGTCAGGGAGTGTTAGAAAATGTGTCAAATCAATAAATTAATGATAGCTGTAAATGAAGAAATGTTTTATGAATATTCCATGCTCAGGTGGCACAGCAGAGTAATACACTAATACACTAGCCCACCACAGGTTGAGTCCGGCTGTGCCTTCAGGCCGTTTCAGGTGTCACATGTCAGAGAGAGGGGAGGACAGCATGCTCCCTGTTTTGCACATGATATCCACTGTCCAATAGAATCCATATTCATCTTTTTTAACTCCACAGCACCACAAACCCCTTTATCCAGAATCTCTATTAACTTGCTGTAGTAACTTTAAAAACATCGAAATATCTGCTATTATTACTGAATGTTTTCAGCACTTTGAAAATTTAACAGTAATGTTGATATCTCTCGGTGGAAACAAGGCAGCAGGCAGACCACCAAGAGCGATCTCACTGATCTCATCCATATGTACTCAACCCACTTTCTCCATGATCAGAAGAACTGGATTCCACGTGCACTCTTCGGCACTTCACATCTGACTTCAAGACTCAGCTTAAGGCACACACAGTTGTAATCCTGTTTTAGTACTTAAGGGATATGACTCTACTCAAACGTATCAGAACGCCCTCGCACACTGAGCTTTTGAGAGCCCATTTGTGTGAGAGCAAAAATACAAGGAATGTATAGCTCAAAGGCAAGTTGAATTTGAAGTTTAAAAAGCAAGTGCAGACAGAAAGACATCACCAAGTATCAGAAGGTGTGATAATTTGTTAAAACAGCAGCCTAAGTTGGCAGAGCAGAGAGTATTCTCAGAGTCTCTCTCTCTGGTGCCTTCTGGAGTCCCATTTATCCTCCTTCTCCTCCATCTCTAACACTTTCAACCAACTTTGGTGTAATTTCTTGATACAGCAGACCATCTCTCAAGGTGCAATGAAGTGAAAAACATAAAAAAACAATGACACCAAGAAGCTCGAATTTTTCTAATTAACTACGACGCAAACTGAAGACAAAGTTGGATGACACAGGGAGACACTGAAGGACTTAGGACTCTTAGGAAGAATTTTAAAGTAGGAAGCACAAACGGGTGTTTGCCAACGTTTGTGAGCTAATTGGTAGAAACTTAATGAATGTAGCTTAGTGCAGAGACAGATGCTTTGTGGAATGTGGCAGATTTCGGTGGCTGCGCGTCTCCACACATCAAGACACAGAGAACATTTGGCAGGTCACAGAAATGTGCAGGCAGAGGGGAAGCCTAAGAAGGAGAAGAAAAGCCCATATGAGTAGTGTCTGTGTGTGTGTGTGTGTGAGAGAGAGAGAGAGAGAGAGAGAGAGAGAGAGAGAGAGAGAGAGAGAGAGAGAGAGAGA